>VYZX01008684.1:0-68638 GCA_013401335.1 Brachypteracias leptosomus
TAAAAAGGTAGAATTGTAAGCAACAGGCAACAACAATGAGTAAGTAATAAAGGACTTTTGCTGAAATCATATTGGACTCTGCATCTGTCCCTGCTTACTCTCCCGTCCCTCCCAGCACCAGTTCACATGATTTCTCAACTAAGAGAATATTTATCAAAATGACTGAATCAAAATGACTATTTGGTTTGTGGTGTTAAATGATTGCTGATGTAATATGAGTAGCCTGAACATGAACTGTCTGAGGACTGTGTAGCAAAGATGTTAGCATGGGAAAGAATTGGGAAACTATTATTGAAGAAATAAACAGGCTGACATTACTGCCAAAGCAGGTGACATGGCATGCTAAACCAAACTAGGAAAGAAATGTAGATGAGTGTGAAGAGACTTGAGGTCTTGAAGGAAGAAAAAAGAGGTTAATCTTGATGCGATTAGAGAAGGAGATGAGGGAGGTGATTCGGTTGCATAATGTTGTTAGGCTGATGAAGGAGGCGATTTCTGTGCTTGTGTTGTGTGGAGATAGGATAGCTGGCAGTGATAGCAGATACGGGAGGGGCTAATGAGCAGAAAGAGGTAGCAATCAAGCAATTGAGTGATTAGAGTTTGGCAGAAGCTGTCAGACTGTACAAGGTGAGATATTTAATAAATAAAAGAAAAATAAATGGCTTATATTTGGACTCAGTTCTAGTTATACTATTATCAGCTTAACAAATTATTATTAGTTTAAGGTTGACTGAACCTTTCCAGGCTGAGAGCAAAAGAAGAAAAAGCCTTCTGTCTTGATATCACAGCAGGGGCTGCTAACCACCCTGATACCCTGTCTCCAGGTTAACATCAAGCCCTGGCCTCTCTCTAATAACAAAGGGAATGTTGACCCTGCATGGAAAAAGGGGCAGAGTATCCACAGGAAAGAGAATTAGAGCCTGGATTGGCTGTGAAGGGAGAGTAGGTCTATCTGAAGAAAGGTTGTTTTTTGATAAGTAATAATCAGTTCATTTTCTCTATGTAATTATTGTTTGTGATTATCGCTCCCATTACAAAATAACAGGGTAGGAAAGGGAGGGAGCACAGAAATTGAGTACTGCTAAACAGGGAAGAGAGAAGAGCACTGCTTAAGCCTATCAAAACAAAATGGTTAAGTACAGTGCTGATACAAACAACAGTCTAACTGTGTCCTATTGATCTAGAAACTGTGGGTGGTTCTTCCAGTTCTGAAATTAGTGACCAAATTTTAGTTATCCTGCTTTACTGACAGGATGATTAGTGGAAATGCCCAGCTCTTGAGTATGTCTGGAGTGTTGATGAGGCATCTTCTCTCCTTGTACCCTGGGAAAGAGACAGATGTGTTTGGCTATGTAAGCCCTAAATGTCCTCTGGTTGATGTCTGGAAAAGATTTTTACAAGGACTCAGCTGAGAGCACTGACATCAAGAGATATAAGCTCATTAAACTCCTTGCACCATTTTCTTAAGCTAGGCTACCACAGACAATATTAACTATGGCTGGATGCTGTACTGTGAAGTTATAAAGTGAGACAATAAAGACCAAGAAGAAGAAATGCAAACTTCCTTGACAGCATGAAGTGTGCCTGTGTAGGAGTTCTCAAAGGGAACAGCCACTTATATCTGACCTGGATACAAGCTACACAAACCCCCCCTGTATTTTTACAGGGGTGGATTCTTGCACCGAGTTCTTAAAATATTCTTCCTGGTTTACGTTTTTAAGACTAGGATAGCTACAGACAATGAAGAACAACACCTGTTGACTCAGAGCAATACTGAATATTTAACAAGTTTGCAAACATTTTCAGTGTATGGAATCAGAGGCAGGCCATAGTTAAGGGATGGGGACTGGAACATTGGTAGTAACAACCAAAAACTACTTTGAAGACAGGGTAGAAAATCAATTCAATATGAGCTTCCAGTTACAGCATTGTGGCTATAGGAGTGAGGTGACTGATGGATATATGATCAAAGACAGGATGGATCCGATGTCTGAGGGAAGAGTGAAGATCTAGCTTCAATGCAGCAGGGGGGGCTCAGATGCAAAATGGTCCAACACTGGCCTCAGCCCAGAGAAGCAAGATTTTCCCAAACCCAGAGGTGTCACTAGGAAAGGCTGACACAACAGGCCACAGAAATTCAGGATGTAAAATCTGGTTTCTTGTCCTCACAGGATTTCCTGCTTCCTGCTGAATTGAAATTTCACTGAAAGCTGGTCCGGAAGATCCTGCCTGTCAGAGAAGCTATGGGACACTGAGAGGACAGCTGGAACACACTGTAGTGACAGAAACAGATTCCCAAGACAGTTTGACAGAACTGACACTTCAAAACTGTGGCAGCAGCTCTGCCTCCCTGCAGAGTAGCAATTAGTTTACCTTTGTATTTGGAGCTGGTGTCGGTGCTAGAATACTACTCTCCTTTCACTTCAGCAATGCAGGAAAGTTACTGAAAAACTGGAGAACACCAGAGAGTGATTAGGAGGATGATGAAAGGATTGGAAAAGTAACAGCTTATAAAGCTCAAGCTTGAAGATGAATATAAGAGCAGTCTTGATCATGATGTATTAATACCTACAGCGGAACAGAAATCTTGTAACAAAGGGATTTTCAATTTATCAGTCAATGATAGAAGAGGATTGAATGGATAGAAAAGTGAAGCTAAGAAACCAGTACCACAAATAGGTCACATTTGAATGAGAAAGATGACTATGGGAACAATTTACCAGTAATTTGATGGATGCTTGTTTTTAATCAAAACTAAATGCTTTTCTGAAGATGGTGTTCTAGTTCTCTTACCCTAAATAGCTGATGGTGGCCTTAAACTACAAAACGTTCATGTTTGTATTGATTTGTTAGTTATTTTTTATCCTGTTATCATTCAACTTGTTTTTGCTACTTAGAAAACAAAGTAGGCCCATAGTCCCTGTGGATGAGAGATTAGATTTTTACTTTTTCTGCTTAAAACATAGTTTACAAGTATAATTCATGCTAAGTGAACAGGGATTTCCCTCTGTTGTGAGCTGACAAAATGAAGCAGTGTGGATTGCAAGGTATTAGGTTAAGCATCAGCCTTCTTGACATGAAGTCAAATTCAATCTATGCTGAATCATTTGTTTGGAAATTAGATCCAATTATCTTAAATCGGTCATTCCAGACTAACAGAGCAATAAAGGGCACTATATTTGTTGATGTATTTGACCCTGACGTTCCAGTCATGTCAAAACGTGTAGGTGCTATACTGCCAGCTTAATTCACATTGCACTGTGCCCTCCTAAACACCGTGCTCAGAACAGATGATAAAAGGGCTGTCGTTAATCTAAACATCAGGAGTCTTTCTGCTCTATAGCAGGAAATTACTTTTGAATTTTGAATTGACAGAATATTAAAAATTGCTTTGAGCTGTTGAGTATGACTGTCACCAAAATCAGTACAGGCAGGTCTTTCTTAATAAAAGGAAAAAGAGCATTAAGAAAAGGATCAGAATCTTTTATATTTCTAATCCTTAAGCAAGCATAGAGCCAAAATAAATGAATGATGTTTAGCTACTGCTTTCTCAAATTGTGTATTACCCTCCACATCAATAATGTAGGGCCTGTGCTGACATAGCCAAAACACAGCAAAATGTGCTGCTGGGGAGGAACTGCTCCCGCACAAAGCTGTGTAGGTAAGTTTTTCAGGAATGGTGGCTCCCAGTACTTTAGCACTGATGATATTATACATTAAATCAAAATAAAAGATGAAAAGTCCGTATCTGATCCCTTGTTTGACTTCTCTATACAACTTTAAGAATATACTTTGGAATTTCAAAGAAGAAATGCAGATCTACACTGAATACCTGGCCACATCTTTCTTTAGAACCACGTTTTCTTATGCATATTTATACTACCTAACCATCATATAGATTATTAATATGATATTTTCAAAGCGCAGTTTCCATTCCATTCCATTTTGGAGGGCTTACATTTAATTAGCTCTGGTCACTTGCCCTGCAAGCATTTAACTGGACTGATGTACACTTGTATTTTTAAGAAAACATTCACATTGGAAATTTCCATAGTAGAGCTGTTACTAACGTAAAATCTACTTTTAGGAACAAAATCTAGGGTATGTTTATGTCCTTGTGAAGAGGGAGGTAACACAGGTAAGCAAAATAAAAGCAGGAAGGAAGAAAAATTGAAAACAGAATAAAATGAGCATCTCAGCTTAAAACTATGCTACTGGGTCTTAAATGTAGTAGCATAATCTGGAGTTGTAAATCATAAACTGTAAGCAATAATCTTGTTTGTGCAGTGAAGCAAATGAGAAAACTCATTAAACCAGAATATGGAAATTTACTAGAGGTGTGCAGAAGGCAGAGTCAGCACATTTTAATGCATCATTCCTTCAGACTTTTTCATCCCAAAGTGTATTGCAAGTCCTGTTGGAAAGCTTCCATGTGACAACAAAGAGGCAGGGTAGATTGCAGCAACACTGTATATATTTTGAAACAGACATTTCTCTGGATCACATCATTACATATTTTGTTTCCAGATTACGTCACAGAGCATCAGAAACAACCATCTTTTAGGATATCTTTAAGAGTAGCCAGGTACATTGCAAAGTAGGATGATAAAGATAGAAAAAATGACCACTGATCAGCTCTGTCCTATCACTCAGAGGCAGCAGGAGGGTGGGCACAAGTGTGCGTAGCCGGAGGGGAGCCCGTGGAGCGCTGCAGCGGCGGCAGGCCTCATCCTCACGGGTGCTCGCCTTGGTACGACTTCGCACTTCACCCCGGGCGACCTGAGCTCCAGTCAGGGCAACGCTACAGCTACGAAATGCCAAAAATAGGACGCAGTGAGGGAAGACACCCGGTAACCCGGAACACCGCCGGTGCTGTGGCTTCACGTTTGCGAGGCTTCACACCGGCTCTGGTGTGGTGGTTTGTGGCACCCTTTACTGCTCCCCCGCGGACGCCACAGTTACTCCTGCGCACTTTCGGTTCTAGTATCACAAAAAAAAAAAAAGACGCCGTGAAGCAGGAAGACTTGTCCGTTTTTGTGAGAAGCAACGCTGCCCACAAAGCACGGGGCAATCCCCGGCCAGGCGCAGGGTCAGGCCGCCGCCCACCCAGCCCCTGTGGCGGGACAGAGGGCTCCTCCGCTACCGGGCCAGTGCCCTTTTCGACAGCCGCCGCCGCGGCCTTCCAGACCTCGCCACCGCGCGCTACCGTCAACCGCCACCAAGGGCCGAGGCGGGCGGCGACGAGGACGCTGCCTCCCCCACGTGACTCCCGGCGGCCGTGCCCCCGCCCTCAGGCCCCGCCCTGCCCAGACCGGGAGGGGCGGGCCAGGGCTGGTTTTTGACCCACGTCGTTTCCGTAGCGCACGTCTGCGCGGCGGGACGTGTGCCGGTGCCCGGGCTGAGCCATGGAGCGGAGCGCAGCAACGGGTGCTTGGCGGCTCCGCGCGACCGGCGCTAACCGGGACCGACGCCACCCGCCGCCGGAGGACGGCGACCACGACACGGGCGGGAAGAAGCGGGGCGAGCCGCGGCGGCGGCTGCTCCAGTCGCTCCCAGAGGCGCGAGTGGCGCCGCTGGTGCTGCTGTACCTGCTGGGGCTGCGGGCGCTGGTGCACGTCGCGCACCGGCAGCTGCTGACCCAGCCGCCTGTCGCTGGGCCCCGCGACTTCAGCGCCCTCCGCGCCAGGTACAGCCGGCCGGCTCGGGGCCGGGACTGCCCGTCCCGCCGGGGCGGCGCCGGGCGAGCCAGGCGGGCGGCGAGTTGCTGTGAGACCTTCCTGTGTCGCGCCGGCCGCGGGGCAGAGTCCGCCCGGGGTGACTCCGAGGGCGGCGATACCCGCGGTTGCCGTTCGCTCACCCCCCCGGGCCCCAGCGGGAGACTGACGGCGGCGGCGTGGCCCTGCCTCCGAGCGGGCGCACGGGCGAGCCCGGCTCGGCAGCGCCCGGTCAGCGCAGCCCCTCGGGAGGTCCCGCCGAGCTGATAGTGCCACCCCGCCAGCTGCCGGGTTTCGGCCCCGCGCAGAGCGCTGGCGTCTTTTCCTGCCCCGGCAAGAGCTCAGAGCTCGCTTGGACGCTTGCAGGAAGTAGGTGAACATACTGTAAGGGCTCCAGCTCTCGTACTGCCTGCTTCCAGAAAGTGCAGCTATGGGCTGATCAAACAATGCATCCTCCGTAGTTTAGTTCTCATCATATTATGGAGTAATTAGTGTCTGGGAGAGTGTCTTTGCAAATTTCTAGTTGGTGTACATCTTGCGTATTCAGATGTTCAGGGAAGCACATAGACGCACGTGCAGAACCTTGCTAAAGATAAAATCTTTAGCTTGACCGTTCACCCTTTTTGTTTCTTTTTGGATTGATATGTTCAAAGCAGAAAACCAGTAGTTTGATTTAGGAGCCCTCGAGTAAAGATCAGTACTATATGCCCATTACCATAATGATCTTTGGAATCTTGACTACAGTTAACTGCTTAATCTCTTCCACTTGCTGTGAGTCTAAAATAGAACAGTGTACCAAAATGTTACAGTTGTAGCTAAGTTACCTACTAAATGTTGAATGTGTTGATGCTGAAATTGTAATTTATCTCTTACAGGGTATATCTTCACAAGATAACAGCAATTGGGCCCAGAACAGTTGGAAGTCCACAAAATGAAGTTCTTGCAGTTAACTACCTCTTAGAACAAATTAGGGCAATAGAAAGAGAAAGCACAGACGCTCACAAGATATCTGTAGACATACAAAGGCCCACAGGCTCCTTCAGCATCGACTTCTTAGGAGGCTTTACTAGTTATTATGCCAATATAACTAATGTTGTAGTGAAGCTGGAACCCCGAAATGGAGCCGAGCATGCAGTGTTATCCAATTGTCACTTTGATTCTGTCCCAAATACCCCAGGTAGGTCCACATGTTCATTCTGTGTTTCTCTATATTATGTGGGCCACAGAGCTTGGCTCACTGTCATCTCATACCAAGTAGACTTATGGCCACATGCTAGAATACTGCATGTGTCAACTAGTCTGCTTGATCTCAGTGAGATTCAGTATTTAGAGTGACAGGTTGGTCCTGTTAAAGTCAGGATTTCCCTCTAACTTTCTGATAGACAGCAATTTACAGATACTATATTTAAGTTTCTAGAAAGTTTCATTATATCTACCTTTTTTGTAATTCACTGCTTATGCATGTAGTTCATGTGCTGCTTCTACCTGACATTCAGGTCTTTCCAGACTTCTGTACTGATTTAATCCTGGCTATCTGCTCTCAGGATGCTCTCTGCCAGAAACTGTTTCCACCCCCACTAACCAGTCTGTGTTTTCCCCTCTCTTTGCTGGTATCGTAACTCACCTCAAATTTGTAGTGTGATATCCTTAAGCTTATTTAAATGTGGTTTGGGGTTTTTTTATTTATTCGTTCAAAGCTTCTGTCTCAGAAGACTGTAGTGATGAAAGATTAAGATACTGTTGCCTTGGTAGTGCATAGATCTCTCTTGCTGCTACTGTCACTGTTCTGTACTCTGTTATTCTTGCCCCTCTGCATTTTTATAAATCTAATCATGTTAAATAGTTATTGCAGCAAGGGTGTAAACAGCTTTGTAAATACGTGGTTTAAACAGTGCCAGGAAGGTAGGGAGCTGAAAACTACACAGAAACATTTGTTGTAACAGCCACAGGTGTGTGCTAGTTATTACAGTTGGAAAATACCTACAGATTTCAGTCAACAACAGCACAACTTTGCTGAAATTTCTTAACTTACACCCCACATGATACTTTATTTTTGGGGATAAAGTTTCTGTTCTGTATCACATGCAAGTAGTCTTCATTATTGAGAAAACATTTGAGTATTAGCTAGAGAAACAAAGCACTTGCTGTACTGCTTGTGCTTTTTTTCTGTCAACAAATCATATACAGAACTTCTCTTTCCCATTTATGAAACTTAAGCAAGATGAATTTCCAAATTAAGCTTAATAACTACATGATTATTATATAGGCTTTGTGATTTAGGAACTGCAGAAATGCTAGTCAAAATATGGCTTCCTGGACATAGAAAGAATACTTCACAAGCATAGTACAATGATTATTGGAAACTATCTTTGAATGGTTGCCCTAAGTATATATTGTATCCATTTTTATGGGTTGTAACATGGGATTACGTCTTTTGATTTCTATGCAGTTACTCAGACTGCAATATATTCCACCAACCTCACACAGAGATGCCAAAAAAAATCAGTAATTTGTAAAGGGTTATACAGAAAGCTGTGGAGGAGCTGGAAATCAGCCTGTACAATTGCCCATAATCGCAAAGCAGCCTAGCCATTCATCACAGCAGTGAGGAGCTGCTCTGTCTTCTGTTTTTTTAGTGTAAAACTTGCACGTAACCTAAACAAAACCCTTTTGCTTTCTATGCTTCTGTATTTCTGCAAGTTATTTGCTTACAGGTTTTTTTTCATTACCAAAAATGTTACTTAACCAGAATCAGGAAGACTCAGTGATCAATGAGTAATATATTTGAAAATCAGATAATAAAACGTAATCTGCTGTTGATGCTTATGCCTACAAAATGAGTAAAGCAAAACTCCATAAACCATTAGAGCTTCAGAGTTGAAAAGCTTGAGTTCCTTGTGAAAGAAAAACATGAATTGAAAACTCCTAAAACATATCTTCTGTTCTAGTGGTATTAATTTTCAGCTTATATGGTGTAGTTGATTCTTTTCTAATAAAGGTAGAAACATCCTTGAAATTACAACAGGCATAGCTAACATAGTTTTCCTTAGGTTACTGATATTTGCCAAAAAATCTGTTTTAAACTCCTGTCAGTTTTGCTGTGAATTATTTGAGGGTGAAACTTTTTCTATGAGCCTGTGTTATGGTCCATGGCTCCATGCCGGTTTTAATCAGATGTAAATTTGTATGTCTGTTGAAACCAATAACTTCTTTTTCTTAGCTTCACAGGGAGGCAGATAAGTGGTTAATCTCGCTGAAAACTATAATCACTGCTCAGCAGAGTTTTCAACACAGTATAAGTTAGATAAAAGAACTTGGTGTGACTAAGAATAGATTACTGATAAATTTGGGTAGCGATATAATCAGGTCTTTTAAGTCAGATATTGGCGGGGAGCTTTTTTGGAAAGCTTTTCGCAGAACAAGGCATTAATTTCTGAGAAATAGAGAGCAATGTATTGGAAAGATTTTGGTTTTATTTATTTATTCTAAAATACTTGCACACAATAAGCTAAGGTGAAAATTTAGACTGAGATTTGTGTTGGTGTCAGGAATATGCCTTTTTGATGGAAGGGTCAGATATGTCTAAATTTTGCCAAGTTAAAAGCTTTGGGGAAGCTTATACATTTTATGTATAAATTTAACAGTTTTAGCAGCTAATGAGCCTGCCCTATTAGCATGCTGTGGCCTGGCCACACTTGTCGTCGTCATCTTGGTGCACATTGGCCTCATATATCCAATCCTGGCCTAAAGGAACGAGGTTAAATTTCTCTGCTCCAAGTAATATTTATTAGAGTGGGATAGGGAGATACTACATCTTGCACCAAAATGAGAGAAATGGGGCAATAGGAGGCCTTGGCTAAAAGATGGATGTTTAATCAAGAATAGAAACAGGGCAGTGCATGGGCAGAGGTGTGAGGAAGTGAGAGTAAGTCTGGCCTTGGATGAGGAACTCAAAGAGAACAGACTACTGAGCTCAGAGCAAAAGGGGTTTTCTGCAAAGATCATGATCAGAAAGCATCTGATCATAAAAATACTGTATTATAATGTATACTTTCATTTTGAGAATGTTTTAAAGGTGTGAATTCTGGTGGGTTTTTTACTTTCTTTTGCGACCTTAGCCTTATGTTACTTTGAGGATCTGTCCAGTTGATTGCATTGTAACAGTGTAGAATGATTTAGGGTGACTTGTGTGGAAATTATTTTTTTTTAAATTTGGGTATGCTGTAAGTGAAAATTACGTCCTTGCTTATTTGTATTGTTCTTAGAAAAACAGATAATGATCACTTTGCTTGCCTGGTAACCTGGTTATTCTACTTTTCTTGAACAGTAGTATCAGATCTGGTATCTCATTCTTCACTTGCTCAACTTTTTAACATTATTTTTCTCTCTGCTGTTGCTTTTAACCAGTATAGACACAGGGTACAAGCAATAACAGAAAATATACCAAAGCTTAACATAACTGTACCTCAGTTAGATTAAGTGACTGAGATAGCATAAAACTTCTTTCTTCTTTAGTTTTTGTTGCAATTCTGTGTTTGTTGTAAGCCAGACTGTTCTGCTGATTATTTTAAGGTGCCAGTGATGATGCTGTTAGCTGTGCAGTGATGCTTGAAATACTTAACACAGTTTCAAAATCATCAGAGCCCCTGCAGCATGCTGTCATATTCTTATTTAATGGTGCAGAAGAAAATATTTTGCAGGTGAGAATATGCCAAAATTATAAAATATCCATCAAAGCTGTGTATTAAGATTCTGACAAAGGAAAGAGTAACTGCAGACATGGCTTGTATTTAATCTGTTGAAATACTCTTTTAATGCCAGTCTTACATTCTGAGAAAAATTTATTTTCTTTTAAAGGGAAAAATACATTAAGAATATTGTCTATATTAATTTAATTGGAACACTTGAATTTTCTGCATCTGTTCGTGTTGTAAATGATCTGGCTGCCTTGTCCAATCTTGAGTTACTATCATACATCATGGAAAATAACATTTAGGCTGTTCTGGAAGATATTTGACCTATATATTTTTTTCTCTTTTCCCATCAAGGCTAGTCATGGCTTCATTACACAACATGAGTGGGCCAAGTCAATTAGAGCTTTTATTAACCTGGAGGCAGCAGGTGTAGGAGGAAAAGAACTTGTTTTTCAAACAGGTATGAGCTTGCATTGTGTCCAGTTTCTACACTAGGTTAATTTGATAATAAATAATATAAGCTTTAAGGAGTATTGAAGGTGACTCACAAGTGACAGACAGGAGAACCTTTGTGCTTCTTTCCCAGCCCTGTGCAGCAAATACATTGCTCTCCATTCTAGACACATCTAGGCTAGTGCACTGTCACAGAAGTTGCCTCATAGGTGGGAAGCCTGTGTAGAACAGAAGTTGTATTTCCCTATTACATCAAGGTAATAAGGAGGATAATTATTTGGTGTATTGTATATCTTTTATATTTCATATGCTTTATTTAATATTTCACAACAGTTCTTGTGTGGCCTGCCCTAGGTGAACCTGTTTTGGCAGTGGGGTTGGCCTAAATGATCTCCAGAGGTCCCTTCCAACCCCTGCTATTCCGTGATTCTTTTGAAATTTTTGCAGGGAGATGTTGGCATTAGAACTCTGTCTGCTGCTCAGGAAGCAGCAAAACTTATGTTTTGTAGCTCCATCCTAGTTGTACTGCAGGCTTCCTTTTACTGCTGGAGCTACTTAGTTCTTTATTTGCACTGAATGCTTTAGTGAAGAGGCTTTTCTCTAAATGATAGTTTTGAGCTGTGAAACACAGATGATAAATTGGAAACTCTTCTAGACTTTGATTTCATTGTTAGTGCTGGGTCTTTTTTGGGGGATGTATTACCTACTCTGCCACTGAACACTCAAGTCATAAGTCTTGGGGTTGTTGGTTTGGGGTTTTTTTCCCCCCCAGTTGTAACTAATTCTTTCTCTCAAGTGTGAGCCATTCAGCCAATACAAATACACTTAATATATACCCTCTGGGGCAACAATAATAAAACTCTAGTGAGTTCCTTTGTATTATTTGTTACATGACTGAAGTTCAGAAACCTTTTGCTGTGAACTTTCTGCTCATCTTTTGTTAGGACCTGAGAATCCTTGGTTGGTACAAGCATATGTGGATGCAGCCAAACATCCCTTTGCCTCTGTGGTGGCACAGGAGATATTTCAGAGTGGTATTATTCCAGCAGATACAGACTTCCGTATCTACAGGGACTTTGGCAATGTTCCAGGTACATCATCAGAAGACATGTCAATGTGCACTATGTAGCCACTTACCTTAACTTTATACCAAGGAGATTGTTCTGTAGTGGTCTTGCTAATCTGTTCAGAGTTTGCTATCCATTTTGCAGAGAATTACCAGTGGGGGGAAAAAATGTGGAACCCAATGCAAACAATTCAAAGAAATCTAAACTTCCATAAAATCCTTGCTGTCTGGCACAGGTTGTCAGTGGAGTTGCTTTCAAGAAAAGGGATATTTCTGAATTGTTTCTTAGAACAAAACATCTTGGCATACTCTGAACTGCTCTAAAGCACACTTCTAGCCTGAAAATAAAGTAGCTGATTTTGTACAATTTATTCAGAATAGTACCTGGATCATAAAGCATAAATGGATTCTCACTGACCTCTGTTTTTTCTAATCAAATAGAAATGAAATAATTGAGATGAACTAGTTTGTTCCTCCTTGTCCACTGGTATAATTGAGGGCTAATTTGTTAACCTCTGCAAAATTGTGAGGATTCAGATTGCAGACAGCAGCACGCTGGCATGTGCAGCTGAGGGAGAATGTATTTGGAGTGTGCTGAATGTACTGTTAATCTTACAGAAAATCTTTTTTTAAAAAATATTTTTTGTTTATTTTTAAGAATTATTTGAACTTTTAGATCAAGAGTTTTCAGACTGGCTATTTGAAATGCTGTTTACAAATTAGAAGTAAAAAGAACACACGTGGTGTTTTGTGAAGGTGTTTCTATAGTTCCACAGTTCTGCTTTTTATTACTTTTCAGGGTGGATCTCTAGTGATGTTTCACTAGTAAATGTTTGGAAAGCATATTGCACATCTTTCCTGAAGCTGAGACAATCAATTCTTAATTTTCATGTATTTCTCCAGTAGAGATCAGTTTGTGCACAGATGTCATGGAAATCAGCGCATTAGAAAAGACAAATTTTAAAATATTTTAAGTCTCCTTTCCTAAATAAATATGGAATTCCAGTTAGTCTTACTTCTGAAAAGCATGCTATTTTGTTCGTCTTTAAGGAGAGTGGGTGGGCTACAAAGTAGAGCAACATTTTGTGTGAAATATATATGGGTCTTTGTTTTGAGGTCTTAGGTTTACATAATCTCAAACATGCTTTTTCTCTCTCTGTAGGAATAGATTTGGCTTTTATAGAAAATGGATACATCTATCATACAAAATATGACACATCAGACAGAATTTTAACAGATTCCATTCAGAGAGCAGGTTGGTATTTTAAGAATTTGGTAATTTACTAAAGAGTAGTGTAGCTGCTTTTTCATTTTACTGTAAGATTACCATTGCAAGAAATTTAATAATAATTTCAGAGTATGCATTTAGAATATGCTAAGAACAGAATTGACTGAATACCTTTAAAATACAAAGGAAGTATGTTTGTTAAACTTGGGAAGATGAACTTCCAGAATTGTTGCTTTGAAAGTAAACGCGGAATCTAATGAAGGTTATAATCTAGCCATTGATACCTGATTGTTCAGCATTCTGTATTCCTTTTCTCTTAGTAAGTCTCCTTATTGATTGATGTTCATCATGAGAAGCTTATGGTTAAGTTGGTGGCATAGAGACTGATCTGCCAACAGAGGTTTTTCTTTTAGAATGGATGTTGCTCAGACTTACAGCACGCAGACTGTGGATAAACAGGATTTATTTTCTACTAACAGGTTGTGCTCATAGCAGGCTATTTCACAGTAAACCCTTTAGTTTCTGAGAAAGAACTAACAATCCTGAATGCCTCAAGAATTTTTGCCATTTGCCTCTTCAAAGGTTATACAGAAGCCAACTTAGATGACCAGTATGAATAAGAGTTTTAAACACTTTCTTGTACCAATGGAGTTGCAAGACAGAAAGCAACACTTCTAAATTCCTGTTGGAAAGATGATTTTGTTGGTTGTGATGGTTTTGAACACTTTTTGCTAATGTTTCACAGCTAAAGAAATTAAAAGACAAACTTTTCAGCCAGTAAGCACTTTTACAGATCAAGTAAAAGCATAATGAAAGTTGGGAACAATTCTTCTCATTCAATCATGTGTGTTTTGGCTGTACTGTGGGAAAGGAAAAGGTGGCTGGTGCCTGTAGGTTACAAGGGAGAATAGCCGCCTTGTCTCCTACCTTACAGTCAACTAGGGAAAGAAGGGCAGGTAATTCATAGCCATTGAAACATGGAGGGGTTACTAGTGGCAGTGAGAAGAGGAGGAAGGCTAGGAAATTACAAAGTCTTCTGTGGGTTAGCCTTTAAGTCCAGTGCTTTAATATCAGACTTGAAGAAGGGCTTATGGGTTGAAAGCCTGACTTCTACCTTCATTGCAACAGTGTTTGAGTATGTGGAGCTTCCCAAGTATACTTCTTTAGTGACAGCTGTTTAGATTAACTCATGAAAATACTATGCTGTGCGTACTCTTGAATACCTATTTCAGAATAATCAGTTGTATATTCCCATCTTTGTTCAAACAAGATATTTTAATATGGTTTTATATTTAAGAATGCTTATTTAAAAGAATGCTGTGTACTGATTCATCAGCCCTGATGTAGTTATGTTGTGTATCTGCTTTTTTTAATAGGTGACAATATTCTAGCTGTCCTAAAATACCTAGCAACATCAGATAAGTTGGCTAAATCTTTTGAGTATCGACATGGAAATGTTGTGTTCTTTGATGTACTTGGGGTTTTTGTCCTGGCTTATCCTGCTCGTGTTGGCACCATCATGAACTACATTACAGCAGCAGTTGCTTTTCTTTATTTAAGCAAGAAAGTGTTACAGCCCAAAACCAGAGGTAAGTCAAGTTGTTAAAAAACAAAACAAAAACCACAAACAACAACAAAAACAGTCGCCTTACTCTTTAATCAAGAGCAACTAGTAGATGAAGTGTTCAGGTGATTAAGGCATCTTTTTAGATAAGCTTCAGAAATACATTTAAGGTATGCAGCATGCTGTAGGAATTGCTTTGTTTCTAAATTTCTCAACTATGAATAGTTATAGTGAAGAAAGACTATGATAGGCTTAGATGCTTAGCATTAATGAGTCATTATTAGGCCTCTTTTCGTGAAGATTAAATATTTTAAAAATCTGTAAATGGAAAATAAAATTTGCTTAGTATCTGTATAAACTCCTTGTTCTGTAAGCACAGGGAGGGCTTCAGAATAATGTAAACCAACTCGAATCTTATAGTGGGGTCTTTTCAGTTGTTTAGGAATGTACTTGGTTTTTTTTAAAAAAAAACCCAAACAAAACCCAACAAAACAAACATCACCATGCTCCCAGAATCCATTAAACATTTTTGGAGTAAGAAAAAGTACAAGAAAAGCCAGTGGTTTGGGGGTTTTGTTGTGTTTTGTTTGTTTCATTTTGATTTGATTTTATAGATAGTGGAGTGGCTTTGCTGGTTCCCTAGAGAAATTTTTATTGTCAGGAACTTGGTAACCTGCAAAATACACAAGTATTTGGAATAAATCTTGCAATGGGAAAGACTGCAAAAAGACTTGAAAAGAAAGAGGCTAAGTGATTTAAGAAATCTTAACAGATTCAGCTAAGAAATCTCAGAGTGGACTCCTCATGCAGTATATTTTGGTCATTAAAGCAATTATAATGTGGGGTAATTACAGTCTTGATAGCCTGCAGGAAAATATGTCTGTTGAATGAAACTTCTTTTTGTTCTTCATAGCTATTCATAACCTCAAGAAACTCTTCAGTGCGCTTGGGTTAACACTTCTCAGTTGGGTCTGCACACTGGTGACAGTTCTCCTGGTGGCATTGTTTGTCTCTGTCATCGGACGGTCTCTCTCTTGGTATGCCCATTTCTACGTCGCAGTGTTCCTGTACGGCACTGCAGCTGCAGCTGAGCTCATTCTTGTCCATACGCTAGCCAAGAAGTTCTTCTACGAGGTAAGCTTGACTTCATTGTTAATGTTGAAGGGTAATATAGTATTTAATCTGTGAAAGACTTAATTTTCGAGTTGATGCAAAAAGCTTTCTGTATTGGATAGAGCTATTTAAAATAGTGTAAAAATTGCTTCATCTAAGCATAGGGATTGCTCTACTAAATCAGAGTTAAGAGCTTTGTGACGGATTAACCAACACAATTTAACTTGCATAGTAACGTCATAATTACAGCTTATAATGATTCTGTATGTTTAGGTGATAGTTTAATGGGTCTGTATTAAAAACAAACAGAGCCTTGAGGTGTCTGACAGATGACATTCTTCCAGGGCAGAAGTTGAGTCTCTTCAGTTTATGTTTTAGGTGCAGTAATAATTAGTCTTTCAGCTTGCTGTTCCTTATCTTCTTGACCATTTATACAAACTTTGGTCAAGGGAATTTAGAAAACCTAAGCTGTCAGCCAAATCCAGCTTCATCTACATACTTGAAGAAGTTTTGAGAACTTAGTTAAATTTGATTGTATGGGAAGTTCTGGGTGGATCCATCATGTTTTTATCTGAAAGTGAGTTTTTTAATTGTTTGGGGAAGGGGAGTGTTAAGTGGTATATATGTATGTTAACAAATACATGTATGTGGTGGTGTCCTTTTGTGGAGAAGATCAGACTTTTATGAAGTGTGATGGTTTTAGTCTTTTGGAAGAGCTGATGGGAGAGTGTACTTTCACTAACTGCTTAGCCATCCCAAGCTCTGGAACTACTTGCCTTCTGGTTGTCTTATCAGGAGATCAACCAACTTGATATCATCAGTGTTGTAATTTTTTTGCATGCTGTAGCTTGCAGTATATGATGATACTGCCTCTATAACTTACATTGTACTTAGAGTTGCATAAAAATCTTGGAAGCCACTCTCTATCACAGGCAATACCTGGGTGTCTTCTGTTAGTGGCTCAAGAACTTCTGAATTAGTAAGCTTTTAGTTTTGAAGTAGGTTTGGCAACTAACATGTCCGTCCCTCCCATCCCCCCTCCACCCCCTTTTACTTTTTCTTCACAACCTGAAACTGAACTAGGTGCTTTCTGATAGCCATTATTCCCTCAAGCAGTCATTCTTGCTACTGGCATCATTCACAATTAAGATCATGCACTACAAACACTGTATTGCCCATGTAACTCTAAAACCCCACGAGACCAAACCACATTTTTGATGGTTAAGCTTCCTTCTCTTTTGAAAACACATCTGACATTATCTAACCCATGCGTGTAGTTTCTTCAAAACAAATAATACATTCAAAAAAGCAGGCTTCTGAAATGACAGCTGTGGCATGACATACAGAGGCATCGGTATCATGTTTGTGCACTAACAACAGTACTTGTATAAGAATTGTATTAACAGCTGCTGTTCAAAATCAGGTTTAGAATCTCAAGAGAGACGTTTTTTTCACACAAGTACTACACAACTCTTTTATATGCTTCACAAACGCCAGTGTTTTTTATAAAAAGGTCGTATTTGCCTGTGTACCTGAAATATTAGCCTTCTGTCGTCTCGGTCTTGTCATTTGTACATTCCTTTCTTCCCTCCACCCCAGCTCATGTAATCTTTTTCAAGCTTTGTCAGATAGGCAGATTTAACAAATTTTTAAAAGTACACTGTCATGGATAACTCTAAATGGTAAGAGAATAGTGGGATGCTGCTTGTCAAAGTTGTTTTGTCCAAGGAAAACAATTGTACACAAGAAATAAGGATTTTCCTGTGTGTTATCATGAGTTGTGGTACATGGACTATGCTCAGTAATGAGTGTATTTGCTTTTTTTGTTACAGAGTGTGCATGAGCAGTACCTGGGAGATTTTTTTGATGCCTCATTGATGATTTGGTCGATAGCATTGGCTGTGATTACTCAGATGGGCCTTTGTTCAGCATTCATTTGTACGTTATGGGTGGCGTTTCCTTTACTCGCTAAGATCATCGTCCATAGAGAATTCAGCCAAAAAGGTAGAGTTTTCAATGTAGGAGGTTGTATTTCAAAAATCTCTGCCTGAACTATTGTATACGGACTGTTTTCCTCCAAATTCTATTAAGCAAAAGAAATCCCAAACTTTGAATTTGAATAGTCAAAGTAACCATGTGACATTTTTGTAAAAAGAAAAAGTATTCTTGAACTAAAGACAGTTTGAAAGTATCACAAAGCTCTTAAAAAAAAAAAACACTGAAAAACATCCTGTGTCTCAGGCTAAACAGAACAATAATATGTGGGATTATTAATAAGTGATCACATACTTTGACAGACAGGAAAGGTTGTTAAAAATATCATAATATTTAAACAGTGTTTGGGAGAGAACTTGCCTGGTTTGACTACTTTTATTAATACAAGAATAGTTTGTATATTAGGCCTTGCAGCTGTATATGGATATATTAGTAAAGCTGTGTGTTTGTCCTTTTAAGCTTTTACATTTTTTTTTGTCTTTTGGGATTTTTCTGTCCCCTATAGGTGCCACAATGAAGTTTGTTATGATGTACATGCTGGGAATGTTTGTTCCCTATCTGTATATGATGTATCTTAGTTGGACTGTATTTGAAATGTTTACACCTATCATGGGACGTAGTGGTTCAGAAATTCTACCAGATGTGGTGTTGGCAGGATTTATTGTGGTCATCACTATGATTCTGTCATCCTATTTTGTAAGTAGAATTTGTAAATGCTGTTTAAAATGTTTAAACTTTATCTGGAGTTTAGAATTAATACTTGGAGTTAATGATAAACTGACTATCTTAAATGTTCCAGGAAACTTCTAGAAACATGTTCAAGACTAACAAAGTTAGTCAAAGAAAAGTCATTGAAGCAGGGATTGCAAAAATTTATCTGCTCAGATTATTTTGTAGTAAAGATTGGTGTAAAATATGCAATTTACTGCTGGATTTTGAATAGGCATTAATTTTAGGTGAAGTATAGTATATGGCTTAACAATGTATATACTACACTTAAAAAAATTTCTCAGGGTGTTTTTTTTTCTCCTATCCTTGCTACAAAGTCTCTAGGTTTTTGTTGGCAGGTGTTTTAAAATAAGCATTTTTTTTAAAGCACCAGTAGGTTCTCACTTTGTAATCTCAGTATTTAAACTCAAAAGGAATAAAAAAATATCGTGTGTTAGTTAGCACGCAATGGTATCTTTTTTTCATGTACTTTCAGTTCCATGACTGGATATTAGAGTTACACAAATAGTGTCTAATTTCTCACATCTTGCAGTTTTATAACTGGGTTGTCTTTTTTTTGTTCTCTAGATTAACTTCATTTACCTTGTCAAAAGTACAAAAGCAACACTAGTAACCTTAACTACTGTGTTTGTAGTCACTCTGATTCTCGTCTGTAGTGGAATCTTCTTTCCTTACAGTTCTGATGCTGCTAATCCAAAGCCTAAGCGAGTCTTTCTCCAGGTAAGAAGAGCCTTGCATATTGTGTTGCCTCTGTTTCATTTTTTTCCACGCTTAACACCCCTCCATCTCAAAAAGAGTAACCTTCTCTTTCTTGTTTGACTTAAGAGCTCTAGCAATTATTCCTAGATTTGAAAGAACTACTAATGTTTCATTTGTTCAGTCTCTGTGTTCAGTTAATCTGTGTTTTTAAATTAATCTGTGTCTGCGTTTTAAATCAGAGAGTTGAGTAAGCAATGATAATTTTAAAAGTGCATGTGATGGGAAATGAGCAAATACAGGCACAGTCATCTACTGGAGGTAGGTGGGTTTATGGGTTGTTTACTTTATCTGAGTAATTATATATGCATTTGTAAATATTCGGATATGTGTTCAGTGCATACTGAAAATGCACTAGACCTTAAGAACTGACAGGGCAGATATTTCAGTATCACTTCTGAGTTTTTCAAATTGCACAGGCTCCATCATAATTCTTTGTTTTTTTTTCTTCTAGCACACAAGCAGAAGATTTCATGATCTAGATGGAAATGTGGTTAAACATGACTCTGGTATTTGGATTAATGGATTTGATTACAATGGAATATCTCACATAACTCCCCATATACCTGAAATCAATGACACCATTAGAACGCTCTGTGAGGAGCAGGCTCCTTTCTGTGGCTTTCCTTGGATTCTGCCAGTGCATTTCATGTTCCGGTTGGTGTGAACCTTGCTTCACTTGAGCGCTTGCTGCCAGAGCACATAGGTCATTGATGCAATTTTGCATATGTAAGGGAAGAAAAAGTAAGGCTAATCCTGATCTAAAACTAAATAATCCTTCCACTTCAGAAGACATCTAAACTTTTGTCTGCATGCAGTGTCTTCTGCTAGAATCTCTGCAAGACATGGCTGGGTCTGCTGTAGGAGCTGTAGAAGTTGTGTGGAAAATCAGTGCCAGTGGAGAAAAAGGTGAAGGGGGAGCCTTTTAAAAGGCAGTTCAGAGTAAGAGTATGTATGTCTCTCTCCTTCTTCCCCTCCTCACCCCAGCTGTCCGCAGGGGAAGTCTAGAGTAGTTGGTCTCCACATAAGAAAACTGGATGCTGTGACTAGTTCTCATACCCTGAGAATCTTGAGTGAACCCACAGGTGACAGGTTTTCTATTCTTATGCCCGTTAAGTATTTGTCTGGCCACAAGGTGCTAATTTACCTGCCTTTTGCAAAATTGGTAGCTTTTCAGTGTTTCACTTAGTAATGCCACAGTCAGCTATACTATACAAAATCAGCTTCTTGGCTTCTCATGTTTAGTACCTCTGAGTGTTGCACTGAGAATAAGTTAACGTGTTCTCTTTTGGGTTTTAGGAAAAACTGGTATCTTCCTGCTCCAGAAATTTTTCTAAGAAGTCCCATTCTCTTTAAAGTTCTGTCTAAGGAGCAGAAGTCCTTGAACTCTGTGAGGCTGAGCTTTGAAGTATCTGGTAAGTGACTGAGTCTTCTGGTTTGTAGTACTATTTATTTTTATGCCCATGATAAATCAGGTTCTGACTCCAGTACTGCAGGTTCTAGTGCTGTTCACAAAATAGTGAACTTTGAGATAAGCATAAATTAATTCAGTTTAACACGCTAGAACCTGTGGGTGTTGCATTGCAGTTGAGGGGCTAATAACCTTGTCTGTTTTGAGAAAGCCTTGGATCTTTTTACAGCAACTGCTTTTTTAAAAGTCCATTTTCTAGCTCTGTCTCTCTCCTACACCATTATCTCTTTATCTTGCTGCTTAGAAATAATTGAAACTTCTTCTATAGACCTGTTGTTTGTGAACAGGGGAGGATATGAGGATAATGTGATGATTGGAGTCTGTCTTGGGCATAGTCATCATGAAATAGTTTTTCACTCTCAGAGAAGTAAGGAGAGGGGTCAGCAGAACTGCCACCTTGGAATTCCAGAGGACAGACTTTGGCCTAATTAGGAGACTCAGTCACTTACNTTCTAGCTCTGTCTCTCTCCTACACCATTATCTCTTTATCTTGCTGCTTAGAAATAATTGAAACTTCTTCTATAGACCTGTTGTTTGTGAACAGGGGAGGATATGAGGATAATGTGATGATTGGAGTCTGTCTTGGGCATAGTCATCATGAAATAGTTTTTCACTCTCAGAGAAGTAAGGAGAGGGGTCAGCAGAACTGCCACCTTGGAATTCCAGAGGACAGACTTTGGCCTAATTAGGAGACTGGTTTGTAGAGTCCCTTAGGAGGCAGTCCTGAAGGGCAAATGAATCCAGGGAGGTTGAACATTCCTCAAGAAGGAACTCCTAAAGGCACAGGAGCAGGCTATCCCAAAGTGCCATAAGACAAACTGGTGGGGAAGAAGACTGGCCTGGCTGAACAGAGAGCTTTGGCTGCAACTCATGGGGGAAAAAAGGGAGTTTATGACCTTTGGAAGAGGGGACAGGTAACTCGGGAGGACTACAAAGATGTTGTGAAGTTATGCAGGGAGAAAATTAGCAGGCCCAAAGCCCAACTAGAGCTTAATCTGGCTACTGCCATAAATGGGAAAAAAAAAATTAAATACATTAGCCACAAAAGGAGGGCTAAGGAGAGTCTCCTTCCTTTATTGGATGGAGGAGGAGACATAATGACGAAGGCTGAGGTACTGAATGACTTCTTTGGCTCAGTGTTTAGCAGTAAGACCAGTTATTCTTGGGGTACTCAGCTCCCTGAGCTGGAAGAGAGGAACAAGGAGCAGAATGAAGCCCCCATAAGCCAAGAGGAAATGGTCAGTGACCTACTACACCACTTAGATGCACACAACACTATGAAGCTGCATGGGATCCACCAAAGGGTTCTGAGGGAGCTGGTGGAAGTGCTCACCAAGCCACTTACCATCATCAGTCAGCAGTCCTGGCTAACTGGGAAGGTCCCAGTTGACTGGCGGTTAGCAAAGAAGGATCAGAAGGAGGATCCAAGGAATATGAGACAGCAGTGTGCCCAGGTGGCCAAAAGCATCCTGGTTTGTATCAGAATAGTGTGGCCAGCAGAACTAGGGAAAGTGATTGTCACCCTGTACTTGGCACTGGTGAGGCCACATCTCAAGTACTGTGTTCAGTTTTGGGCTCCTCAATACATGGAGGACATTGAGATGCTGGAGCAGGTCCAGAGAAGGGCAACAAAGCTGGTGAAGGTTCTAGAGAACACTTCTTATTGAGGAGCAGCTCAGGGAACTGGGGTGGTTTAGTCTGGAGAAAAGGAGGTGAGAGGGACCTTATTGCTCTCTGCAACAACCTGAAAGGTAATTGGTTGTAGCAAAGTGTGTGTTGGTCTCTTTTGCCAGGTAGCAAGTGATAGGGTGAGAGGAAACAGCCTCAAGTTGTGCCAAGGGATGTTTAGGAAAAACTTCTTCACAGAAACGGTCAACAGGCATTGGAACAGGCTGCCTAGAGAAGTGGATAAATCACCGTCCCTGAAGGTATTTAAAAGATCATAGAATCATTAAGGTTGGAAAAGACTTCCAAGATCAAGTCCAACTATCAACCCAACACCATGACTACTAGACCATGTCCTGAAGTGCCATGACTGCATGGTTGGGGGTTTTTTTAACACCTCCAGGGATGGTGACTTCACCACTTTCTTGGGCAGCCTGTTCCAATGCTTAATCACTCTTTCAGTAAATAAATTTTTCTTAATATCCAATCTAAACCTTCCCTGGTGCAATTTGAGACTTCCTCTCATCCTGTCACTAGTAACTTGTGAGAAGAGACAAACACCCACCTCTCTACAACCTCCTTTCAGGTAGTTGCAGAGAGCAATAAAATCTCTCGTCAGCCTTTGGACTAGACAGGTGTGGAGATGTGATGCTGAGGGATGTGGCTTAGTGGTGGACTTGTCAGTGCTGGGTTAGCAGCTGGGCTTAGTGATCTTAAGGGTCTTTTCCAGGCTAAATATTTCCAAGATTCTGTTCTATGAAGACAATTGTATCGTGTTCTGGAAGACTTAAACAGTAATGCACAGATAACATGCTAATATATAGGAAAACAGATAGTTACTCTACCTCCACCTGTTGATATATCTAGATATGTATCCCTGTCTCTGCAGGTCCAAGTCACATGTCTCTGTATATTCGGCCCCATGAGGGGTCAGCTCTGTCCACCTGGTCTCTTGGGGATGGTGTGCCTGTCACTAGCCTAGGAGGAGACTACTTTGTGTTTTACTCCCGCGGGCTGCAGGCTGCACCATGGCGGTTCTGGCTAGAACTGAGGGTGAGTATGGTGCTGCTGGAGACCTGGCCATTCCTTGGTCTGCCCTGTTGTTACCATTTATGCATAGGTGAAAAATGTCATTATAACCTTCTTAATCTTTGCTTAATTCTACCCTTCCCCTTCTCATTTGTCCCTCAACTTTATATATCACCTGACATGTGTTTTTGATGCTAAGTCCACTAATTTCCCAAACAGCCAAAGGGAGAGTGTTTTCCTTGGATCCAAGACCATGGAGACAAAGTTTGAATTTCTCTGATCTTAACCTCATAGTTTGTTTTTTATCTTTGCTACTGTTATTTCTTTTTCCTACTGTGAGAAGTTTCCTTTTCATGTATCTTTTTTGCTTGGTTTGGGGAAATTAAAGGGAGTCTGTGGTGGGAAACTTACCTGTCTTAAAGCTGAAGGGTTGTAAAAAACTTTCTTTTACATTATTTTCACTTGGAAACAAGGCTTCCAGCATAAACCCCTCTCCCCTTGATTTGCCAATTAAGAAGTTTTTGCAGATCTGTATGTTTTTATTATAGGTTTAACAGTGTCTTATTCTTTGCGTAAATATTACAAGAACCTTTGAAAGTTCAGAAAGTCCCATGTCCCTTCCTGGATCAGGCAGTCTAAACGCTATGTCAAATAATCATCTGAGGGTACTTGTCAAAGGCAGGAATCTGCAGTGTGACAGGCTTTGACAGATTGATAGTGGCAAAGCTAGGCAGAAAGGGCTTTTTGGCCTAAAGATTCACAGTAGAAGGATCAGTATAAATGCTGTGGTGACATCCATGTCTTGATTTGTCAGCAAAACCAGCAGACATAAATGTTGAAGTTAGAGCGTGTGCAAGCTATGTTAACGTCAGAGGTGCTGTGATCTAAATACCTGGTTGCAAGTTAAATTCAAATTGAACTTGTCAAATAATCAGACTGAAAGGGAGTGTTTTAACACACAGGACAAAGAGCTGCAGGATGAAGTTTGTTGCATAGATATTAAGACTGTAGAAATGTGCATCTGAATTGATCTTATGTTTAAAAACTATAAACAATTGTAAAGTCTGTGTTGTCCCTTTCTCACTTTCAGGTCCCAGAAGAGCATTCCAATGGAATAGTCTCCCTTGCCATAGCAGCACATTACTTTTTTGGGGAAGATCAAAAGTCACCTCAACTCTATGCCTTAATGGAGAGGTTTCCAAACTGGACGTGTTCTTCTGGCTGGTCCTGCACTTATGATCTTTTTGTCTTCTAGTGTTGCCAGTAACACAGTGCTAAGATGGTAATGGCTTTGACACACTTGTTGTTGAAGCAGATACAGCAAACAAGATGCCAGGGCCTTTCACAAGAATTTGAAGTACTCTGGTGACAAGTGGTGTTTATTTGGCAGTTTGACTATTTAAAGACTGCTGCTCTCCTGGGGATATAGTGATACTTCATGTCAATGTGAATACAGTTCAGGTGGTTCTTCTACTGAAATGGTAGCTTGATTAGTGGGTTTCTTAAAAGGAAAACTGCATTTGAGGAAGTGACGTTAGCATAATGTGATGGCAATTGTAATAAAAGGCCCTCATGAAATTATTTTGATGTTATGTAAAATATAACCGTACTTCCCACATGTGGGGCCTGTCACCTACCGATCTTATCCGTCCTATTAAAATAAGACCTTTGGCTAAAAGATGCTTGTTCACATGGTGGAGGTGTAGAGGTGGCAAAGTTTGGTTTTGTCAGGGGACGAGGTCAGTGAACGCTATGATGCTTGTGTAGATTGCATTCCTGGTCCTTGGCAAATGTGCAGTGCAGAAATACCGACATTATGATAGAATGTGGTAATTATTTATCTAGATTCTTTTCCAAACAATACATTTCTGGTAAAAACTTAGTTACTACCTTTTTGCCTATCTCTTCAGTGATAGAACTTGGGTGGGTGGGTGAGTTTGATCTAGCTACCAACTTGTGGTTTTGTTCCTGTTGAGATCTTTCAGTATCAGCATATAAGCATGTGACTTGCTCTCTGGTATGTAAGAGCGCTGCTTTCACTCCTTTATGTGGATGTCTTATAATTAATCTACTCTAAATTTCAAGTTATCTTCTAATTTATTAGAATTGGCTAACTTTTGGTATCTCCTCTGGAGACACTTTTGGTAATGTGACAATATTGCACTTTGCTAATACTGTTTTCTGAAATATGGTTTGCTTTCCGTAAGGAAAAATACCAAGAAGAGTCATCTTTAAAAAGATGTCTAATTTTCTCTTGTTTTCACAGAATCACAGGATGGGTTTTATCAATGACTGTGACTGATTTAGAGTGCCTTCCAGGTTTAATTGACAAGCTTTGAGGTCAGAAGCCACCTCTTTGGGGTTTTTTTATAGTAATAGTTAATGTTAGTTTCTGAAATTCAAAGACCTCTGTGTGCCTAAAGGAACTTCTTCATGCATTTTACAAACAACATCTAAAACATTGTGACATCAGTACCACACTACAAATTGTACAGATGTATTTTGTTCATCTCAAGAGTATTGCCAAATCACATGTAAAGCAGATTTTGTGCATGCATCATCACTTTGAGTGAAAACATGCTAGTACTGGGAAGTTTGCAGCACATGTGAAAGAAAATCCTGTGACATTGTATGAGCTGTGATAGACAGCAGCTCCCTGATCAGGTACTTTTCCTTCAAACTGTTCTGTAGTTGTGTGTGACAGTGACAAGAACCAGTTTCATTTGTTGTGAGATACTTCCATGAAGATTGTCAACTGACTCATGGACTAGGGCAAGAGGTTTAATTACTGTAATCATAATGGATTGGACATCAGGATCTCAAAACCAGTGTGTCTTTTCTACATTAACATGTGCATTAATCATCACTCAATTGTATCTGATTTGGATCAGCAATCCCTATATCATGAATTTATTTTTTTTTAAGTGCTATTAATGATTTGAAAAATAGAATTTTAGTTTGTAACTCATGTCTTCAATGTTTTGTACTGTACTCTAGCTGATGCACAGCTAGTTAAACTAAAGCCGCACTGATATTTACTGTCTTCCTCAGTTCTGATTTTTATTTTGTATTTTGCCTCTGATTTTAAAGCTTTGAAAAAGTGCTGTGTGAAGAATTCATATTGGGAGCCAAAAATGCCTGTTAGCAATTTCTGAAACTTCAGTGAAGCAGTAACTTTTGCTAACTCAGGAATAAAGGCATACTTGAGTCGGTTCTGTTCATTGCACTAGTGTTTTATTTAGGCTTAGGGTAGAAATACTGCAAAGTGATGTTGGAGTTAGACAACTGGAGTTAGAGCTACGTGGAAGATACACATAGCCAAATAATGTGAAAATTACCTGACCTGAGAAATGTTAAAATGAGGGCCCTGGCTGGTTGCCTGGAGAGGAAGGTTCTTGAAACTAGATGTGGTATGGAAGAGCAACTGGTAGCAAAGCTAAGGATTCTTTACAAAATGGAGAGTTGAAAGCAAATTTGTTGTTAATCACAAGTAGAAAAATAGGATGGAAAATTTTGCTAATTGTTTTAGTGTCCATCTGCTTCCCCATTCGGTACAAGCAGACTAGTCTTCTGCTACTGTGGTTCATGATTTCTCGTAGAAAGTATTGCATATTATTCTGTGAAATACACAAAAAGCAGCCAGCTCGTAATTTTAAGGATAGAAGGGCATGGGAGTAGAAAGACTTTATTCTTAGTGGGGGCAGTAAGCAGCTAGTTGGTTGGAATTCCTGTATGTCAATCTGAAACAATTTACATGCACAGCCTTTTCTAAATTGTTTTACTCTTCTGTAATGTCAGAGTTCTTCCCTGATTTTTGATGGCTTTGAGAATCACTTACTATGTTCTCCTTTAACATACATAGTACTGTTACATGGCTGAATGTAAAAGAGCTTCAGAAATAAGCGTTTCATGAATGTAAGCATGAGGTTGCAAAAGAGGCCTGTACATGTTGCAGTTGTACAACCTAATGCAGCATTAGTGTGTCACCATACCTTGAGGTTGCCTATCAAGTAGGAGTATGCATTTGAAGAGAGAAAGTGTTGGGATAGGTGAAACAAACAGGAGAATTTCTGCTGTCATACACAAAGTGGCAGATTGTTGAGTGGGGCTGTTCTGTTAGCAAGACCTGTCTTTAATGTCTGTTTCATCCAGGTTGGATTGCAAGCCTATGGGAAAAACACTCATCAAATAGACAAGATCTAACAAGTCTGTACAGAGCTAAGTGTAGCATATGGGACATGGCTGCTGAAGAGCCTGCCTGCATGGCAGTGCTGTTTGGTACTTTTTTTCCTTGAGGGCTAAACCTAATTGGTTCTTGATGATAATCTGGAAGGAGCCTGCAGAATGACATCTTAAAACTTGATATGTGGTCTTGCTGAAGGATGGTTAAAAAACCATGCCAAATCAGTTAACCCTAAGTGATGCCACAAAACTGTGGTTAGACAATGTGAAGTTGAGTAAGAGTAACTTCTGTTTTTGAAGATGGAACATGGACTCTCAGTTTTGGAGGATAAATGAGTCCTACACGGCTGGACTACAACACTTTATGGTTCTGTCAAAGCTACAGATGCAGCTTGAGAACATGCAAAGGATAAAGCTGGGACTTGAGCAGGAAGTATAAACCCATTTAAGAAGATCTAGTTGGAGCTATCTGTATTTCAGGTAGCTTCAGCCTCCAATTGTGGGCTTCTATAAAGTCTTTTCTCAGTGCTCTCTGGTAGGAAGCTCCTTGAGTTTGCTTATTTCAGGTGGTACACCATAAATAATGTGCTCTTGCTGAGTTTTCTGTTTCAATGATATGAGAAAGCTCCTCCCCTCTCCTGTGTGGTTAAGCATGGGGGCTACTTTTGCCACTTGCCATAAGCAGGCATTCATCTTGCTGCCCACCAGAGTATCTCAGTCTTTATCTTTAGGATAGGAAACTATGATCAGACAGTAAGTTGGATCTGTGGCTCTTCTTTTTTCCTGGGGTCTCTCCTTCCTTCAGTTGAAGCTGCTTTGCCACCTTCAACAAGTTACCCCTCATCTTGACAACATTATAGCTGTAGACAACTTCTCTCAGTTTATAATGAAAAGAAGGGACCCCTTCTCTACAGCTGCTGACTAGATTATGCATTCATGTAGTTCTCTTTACTTAGCAGTGGATCTCAACCTGTCAAGACACTTCAGCTTTAAAACCATTTAAATTGGTTGCTTTGGACTAAAACACAGTAGTGAAAAATTAGCTTACTTTGGTTGACAAACATGATGGTGAAAATCATCCTCGGAAATGTTACTTGACTCAAGCAGTTCTGCAGGTACACCCTGTGTGAGAGGATTTTTCCAATGGGCAGCAAGGAATCCATCATTGTTCCTGTTCTTCAGAGACAGTTTTGTACAGGATGAGAATCAGACCAAGAAAACTCTATGATAGGCAAATGCTGTTGAAGGGCGAAACAGGACAAGTAACTGGAGTGCTACATGCCAGTAACTGCTGAACACTTGAGTAGGCCAGGCTTATGAGAACCAAGGCACCCAGAGCTGAATGAGCAAAGGGAGAGGAGAGACAGGGAGCTGGAATTCCACAGAAAATGTAGATGCTCAGCTTGTTAAATGGCCCATTTTTCCTATATTTAGGTTGAACTAAGAGCACCTGTTTGTAGATGAATTCACTTTTTGTGGTGGGTTAACCCTGTCTGGCTGTCAGGTGCCCACCAAATTGTTCTATCATACCCTCTCATCAGGACAGGAAAAGAAAATAAGGTGGAAAAAATCATGGGCTGAGACAGGTTACCATAATAGGCAAAACAAACTGGCCTTAGAGAAAATTAATTTATTGCCAATTAAAAATAAAGTAGGATAGCAATAAACAAAGAGAAAACCAAAACCACCTTCCATCACCCTCCCCTTTCACAGAATCACAGAATGTCAGGGATTGGAAGGGACCTCAAAAGATCATCTAGTCCAATCCCCCTGCTGGAGCAGGAACATCTAGATGAGGTTACACAGGAAGGTGTCCAGGTGGGTTTTGAATATCTCCAGAGAAGGAGACTCCACAACCTCCCTGGGCAGCCTGTTCCAGTGTCCTGTTACCCTCACTGAGAAGAAGTTTCTTCTCATATTTAAGTGGAACCTCCTGTGTCCCAGTTTGTACCCGTTACCCCTTGTCTTATCATTGTTTGTCACCAAGAAGAGCCTGGCTCCATCTTTGTGACACTCCCCCTTTATATATTTATAAACATTAATGAGGTCTCCCCTCAGTCTCCTCTTCTCCAAGCTAAAGAGACCCAGCTCCCTCAGCCTTTCCTCATAAGGGAGATGCTCCACTCCNTTTGGTACTTTTTTTCCTTGAGGGCTAAACCTAATTGGTTCTTGATGATAATCTGGAAGGAGCCTGCAGAATGACATCTTAAAACTTGATATGTGGTCTTGCTGAAGGATGGTTAAAAAACCATGCCAAATCAGTTAACCCTAAGTGATGCCACAAAACTGTGGTTAGACAATGTGAAGTTGAGTAAGAGTAACTTCTGTTTTTGAAGATGGAACATGGACTCTCAGTTTTGGAGGATAAATGAGTCCTACACGGCTGGACTACAACACTTTATGGTTCTGTCAAAGCTACAGATGCAGCTTGAGAACATGCAAAGGATAAAGCTGGGACTTGAGCAGGAAGTATAAACCCATTTAAGAAGATCTAGTTGGAGCTATCTGTATTTCAGGTAGCTTCAGCCTCCAATTGTGGGCTTCTATAAAGTCTTTTCTCAGTGCTCTCTGGTAGGAAGCTCCTTGAGTTTGCTTATTTCAGGTGGTACACCATAAATAATGTGCTCTTGCTGAGTTTTCTGTTTCAATGATATGAGAAAGCTCCTCCCCTCTCCTGTGTGGTTAAGCATGGGGGCTACTTTTGCCACTTGCCATAAGCAGGCATTCATCTTGCTGCCCACCAGAGTATCTCAGTCTTTATCTTTAGGATAGGAAACTATGATCAGACAGTAAGTTGGATCTGTGGCTCTTCTTTTTTCCTGGGGTCTCTCCTTCCTTCAGTTGAAGCTGCTTTGCCACCTTCAACAAGTTACCCCTCATCTTGACAACATTATAGCTGTAGACAACTTCTCTCAGTTTATAATGAAAAGAAGGGACCCCTTCTCTACAGCTGCTGACTAGATTATGCATTCATGTAGTTCTCTTTACTTAGCAGTGGATCTCAACCTGTCAAGACACTTCAGCTTTAAAACCATTTAAATTGGTTGCTTTGGACTAAAACACAGTAGTGAAAAATTAGCTTACTTTGGTTGACAAACATGATGGTGAAAATCATCCTCGGAAATGTTACTTGACTCAAGCAGTTCTGCAGGTACACCCTGTGTGAGAGGATTTTTCCAATGGGCAGCAAGGAATCCATCATTGTTCCTGTTCTTCAGAGACAGTTTTGTACAGGATGAGAATCAGACCAAGAAAACTCTATGATAGGCAAATGCTGTTGAAGGGCGAAACAGGACAAGTAACTGGAGTGCTACATGCCAGTAACTGCTGAACACTTGAGTAGGCCAGGCTTATGAGAACCAAGGCACCCAGAGCTGAATGAGCAAAGGGAGAGGAGAGACAGGGAGCTGGAATTCCACAGAAAATGTAGATGCTCAGCTTGTTAAATGGCCCATTTTTCCTATATTTAGGTTGAACTAAGAGCACCTGTTTGTAGATGAATTCACTTTTTGTGGTGGGTTAACCCTGTCTGGCTGTCAGGTGCCCACCAAATTGTTCTATCATACCCTCTCATCAGGACAGGAAAAGAAAATAAGGTGGAAAAAATCATGGGCTGAGACAGGTTACCATAATAGGCAAAACAAACTGGCCTTAGAGAAAATTAATTTATTGCCAATTAAAAATAAAGTAGGATAGCAATAAACAAAGAGAAAACCAAAACCACCTTCCATCACCCTCCCCTTTCACAGAATCACAGAATGTCAGGGATTGGAAGGGACCTCAAAAGATCATCTAGTCCAATCCCCCTGCTGGAGCAGGAACATCTAGATGAGGTTACACAGGAAGGTGTCCAGGTGGGTTTTGAATATCTCCAGAGAAGGAGACTCCACAACCTCCCTGGGCAGCCTGTTCCAGTGTCCTGTTACCCTCACTGAGAAGAAGTTTCTTCTCATATTTAAGTGGAACCTCCTGTGTTCCAGTTTGTACCCGTTACCCCTTGTCTTATCATTGTTTGTCACCAAGAAGAGCCTGGCTCCATCTTTGTGACACTCCCCCTNGTTCATCCAGTCCACACTTCCTCAGTTTAGCTGTGAGGATGCTGTGGGAGACCTTGTCAAAGGCTTTCTTCCCAGACTCAACTTCACTCTTCTACCTCCTCTTCCACAATAGTGCAGGGGGATCAGGGATGGTCAGTTGGGCGTCTGGGTCATGGTCGGTCCATAAGAATTCCTCTCTGTTGCTTCTTCCTCCTCACACTGTTCCTCTGCTCCAGTGTGGGGTCTCTCCTATGGGATAGTGTCTTTCGTGAACTGCTCCAATATGGATCCTCCTCTTGATGGTGTAGTCCTTCAGGAACAGACTGTTCCAGCACTGGTCTCCATGTGCCACAGTTCCTATGAGAAAACCTGCTCCTGCATGGGCTGCAGCCTCCTTTGGGGCTCATCCACCTGCTCTGGTGTGGGGGTCTTCTACAGGCTGCAGTATGGATATCTGCTCTGACATGTTCCACAATAGGTTCCAGGGGGACAGCCTGGTTCACCATGGTCTAAAAAGCTTTAATTGCTAAACAACAGTAGCACAGTAGTAAGTTACTAATATTACGAATGTTAGTATATCAGTTAAGGTATGTGCTTGCTTGTGCAAATCCACAGGCTGCAGAGGATCTCTGCTCCTGGGCCTGGAGCACTTCTTCCTTTATGGGCCTGACCACCTGCAGGGCTGTTCCTCACATCCTTTTTTACCTCACTCTTGTTGCTCACAGCTGCTGCACAGTATTTCTTTTACCCCTTGTTAAATGTATTACAAAGAGGAGGCACCAGCTCAGCTGATGGGGCTCAGTTGTGTTCCAGGGCAGTAGGTCTGTTGGAACTGTCTGTGTCTGACACAAGAGCAGCTCCTGGGCTCCACTCACTGAGGCCACCCCTGCAGCCAGACCCTTGCCACCTCAACCCGTACACCTCTTTCCAAAACAACAGGTGGATGTAACTTGAGAGATGCATTAATAAGATAAATTAACTTAAAATTTGATAATTTCATCCTGTAAAACAGGCCATGAGGGTAGGATGTGGCAAACTAAAACCATTTCCATCAGGTACTTTTCTTGAGAGCTTTGTTCCTCTATAAGACAACCAACTTGAATTCTGGTAATTTACTGTCAATGACTTGAAGTCAGAAATAGTTACTTTCCAGCAAAATACATTTGTCTTTTAATTACAGTTATAACAGCAGTGAAATTGAAATACAAAATTAGCACATAAGATTTGCATAGAGATAATTACTACCAAAGAAGTACAAACTTCTAAAATTTCACAACTAAAAAGATTTAACTGCTAAACAACAGTAGCACAGTAGTAAGTTACTAATATTAAGAATGTTAGCATATATCAGTTAATATATGTTTTCACTTGGTCAGATCCAAACCCTGAGCAGCAGAAAGCTAATCAGGACTGGTTTGGTTTACATCATTACCACAGAACCACAGAAAAATATTAACATGAAGCACAGTTTTTATTTTTTTTAACATAGATTAAGCAGTTTTTTAATAATAAAAAACCTTTAAGTATCCCCTTTATAACAATAATGGATTTTGATATGATATCACAACAGGCTTGTAGGTATGATAGACATTATCTATAACCAGTAGCTACAATGCAGACTAAGCTTAGTGCTGGGACTCTTGAACCAGATTTCTTTCTTCTAACTTCAATATTAGTTTCAACTCCTAAATGGAAATTCAAGCTGCATTCACTAAAATTTCCAGCTTTCCAAGTAATACACACAATTATTGCACTTGTACTGGTTGTACTGGCTTAGTAAAACCATTCTAAAGCAAAGTTTAATATTTGTACATTTTAAAGCACTTGATCTTATCTACAAAGGAAATAAAGATGATAAAACCAGAATTTCAACTTAATTCTTATTTTCAGAGTTTTAATGGATGTGCATTTAATAACTACACTAGAAAAGCAACAGATGCTGTAACTACCCTACGATGACTTGTTTGGTCCATGTCAGTAATCAAGTGATGTTATAAAAAATAAACTAGTTTATTCTGTATAAAATGAGTAATGTTGCATTTTTGTTCAGATTGCACAGTACAAACAAGCTAATATCTAAATTAATACTGTTACAGGTAGTTATTACATAGGGACAGCAGCTAGAAAAAATAGTACCTCAAAGCAACAGACTTCTGCAGCCAGCTTTCCATAACATCGTATGAAAGTTAAATATGTCTTAGTTACAAGTACGCATATTATAAAATGTTTGAAAAATGTTTAAGTATGAGCTGTTAAACTAATTTTCAATAGCAAGAGTATATTATGATTATTTACATTTTAAAAATCCATTTTTCAGAAAAGAATTTACAATGAAATAAATAACCTTCAGCAATCCCTTAAACCCAACTACAAGATCTGTAAGTGGCAGTAAAAAACAGGGAAGCCACCTTGTTTCAATGTTAGGTCAGTGAAGTATGCCTCATCCAGAAAGAAGTGCAACTCTGCTTTAACTCTTCTAATCATCTAGAAACATGCACAATACATACAGGTACCTTCAAATAGGGTACAACCTTGAGTATTTGTACAAGAGTATTCACAGAAACATACAGTATATTTTAGAGTCCTTTAATACAAAATATTGATATCAAACCAATGTGATCTGCATTGAACAGACATTTCTTAGGCAGGCAAGCTGCGAAGCATAACATTTTAAAAGTTAATCCCCTTTTTGCCTTTTAAACTCAAGCAAGAGCTAAGTAGTTTCTTCAGAACATATGTTGGTGATGCAAAGGTACTGATGAACATTAGCTAAATCTGTCTCCATATGTATTCACCATCTCTCAACATCATTAGGTATCAAAACTTAAAAGCTGCAGTCTTGAAGATTGCATCAAAAAAAACCTCCTTTTTGAAAGATTTTGAAAATATTAGATGAAACCCCTGCTTAGTTATCCCCACAAAAGATTTCAAAGATTGACATATTAAAAAATAAAAAAAAAAGAAAAAGTTCAAATCCAGAACATGGAAGCATGTCTTAAGAGCTGGTTTGCTTCCTTTCACATCTGATGCTTGGTAAGTTTGTTCATCTTCCGTTTAAGACACAACACAGTCATAACTGCCCTCTTGGAATGAATCCTCATCCTCTGACTTAGACTTGTCCTCTTCGTGCCTGCTTGCATTGCTGTTGCCAGCATCACTCTGTGGATTAGAGCCATGGCTAGATGAAATTCTGCTTTCCTCAGCTCTGGGGTTCGCTTGTTCAGTCACCTTAGAAGGATTCACTGGCTGAAAAGCTTCTGGCTGTACTTGCTCTTCTGCTATTTCACTTAGCTTCTGGATCTGTGGTTTGATGATATTTAGAAATGGCTTGTACCCAGGGCTAGGAAAACAAGGGTATAGAATACCATGAGTGAATTAAAAAATAGTACTACTGTCATAGGCCTGAAAAGCAGCTTTTCTTCAGAGATGTTTAATATAAATGAGTATCTTCTATAATCCTTCCTGTACAGAAACTATTTTTTTGGTTGGAGTTTTGCTTGCTTGTTTGCTTGCTTGTTTTGAGGTTGTTTTTTTGTGGGGTTTTTTTTAATACAAGGAAGAAGGTAACCATAATCAAGCAATAAAAGTTGAGGAGGCTGGGTGTTTTGTTTTTTGTTTGGGTGGTTTTTATTGTCTCCTCCCCCCCCAGTTTGATCACAACCATATTAAGTGACTGTCATGAAATTTTCTTCAGAAGTTATTTTAAATAATTGGTTCAGCTAGGGCTGAGATAACCCAAAGTTATTTTTTAATTAACTATTAACTACAACTGAAATGAAAATGAAGGTGGGAAATAACACTTACCAGTCTGTAGAAGCCCATTTGTCAACGGCACATAGGCCAGTCTTGATATTCTGACAGATTTCTCCATCAATATCAGAGGATTGCATTATACTAAAAGCCTGGTTGATTACTGAAGATTCTCTGAGGATAAGGCCTATGATGATACACCAATCCAGACATCCTGCTTCCATGAAGATATGTAGCAAGTACCTATATGAAAAAACAGTCTGCTTATTTCTTTTTCCACTGTGAAGATAAAATCCCAGTATGATTCTGCAGACAGTGTTTCTTTCTCCTGAGGCTGCATACAAGTGATGTTAAGTCTCAGATGCAAAGATTACATTACTTACCGCAGCTGCACCTGTGACTTGTGGGGCCCTTTACTAGCCAGTTCTAGAGAGAGATGTTCAAGCTCTGACTGAGTTAAACTTAAACTGGAGAAGTTTTCATCCACCATGGTCCAGTCGCCATCCACCACAGAACTTGTCTCAGTCAGGTCCGTTGCTGAGCCAATGCTGCACTCGTCACCTATCAAAAACACTCAGAAACATAAGGGAAAAAGAAACTACTTACTTTAGTAAGGCTCAGAATTTCTGAACTGCTTCCTATAGAAACTGACAAGTTACATAGTAACGCTTTGCTGTGTATCGCAGTGCCAAGAAGTTATTTCAGACATACTGTCCATCCCTCTTCAGTGTTCTTGTCATACCATATGGCAGACTGTCACTGCAGGAATGCAGTAGTTTTTCTATCAAATAAAAATAATTCTGCAGAATAATATCAATAAGGGATCCTAAAGATGTGTTGGAAATCATTGTAAGAGCACAATGACCACCTCTCACATACTATAGTCCTAGAATTAAATCTATAGGAAGGATTGCAGTCTGTCTAAAGATACTGCTTTCTTAACCTGTAACTTTGTTAGAAATGAAGATGCAGTAACAAGTTCTTCACGCAAAAGCCTGAAGATTCTGAACACTTCATAATTTAAATGTTTCCCTGCACTAATTACAAAAAGAGATGTGTCTTTCTGATAAACACATGAAGAGTAGATGTAGCCACAGAATTTTCACAGGAACAGTAACAGCAAAGCTAAGACCATTACAGTGGTGAGTCACGAAGGCACCCACCCTCCAGAACAGTTTCCGTATTAAAGTAGATGCATCTTTTCTGTGAAAAATGTTTAGAAAGTCAGAAAGTTATTTATTTAGCTTCTTGCTCATTAACACCACTGCTGGATTAGTTACTTGTGAAATTATTGTTACTAGAGTTCAGCTCACAACATTTTAAAGACTACCAATTTAGTTCCACTTTAGAAATCACTTTTTTCATCCAGCTCTGAAAAGAAATGAGGCACTAGTTTATAGAAGCAGTGGCAGTGGCAGGCAGCAGTACAAAATGAAAAGAGAAATAAATTTTCCCCATTTAAATAATGCATTTTTAGAGAGTTCAATAACAAACTTACTTAAACCTAATGCATTCTTGAGTCTCCAGAAGTTATCAACAAACGAAATGGGAGTGAAAATAGAATGGGGCAGTGCCCAAGCAGAGGGAGAGAACTTCATTCTTTCTTCATGTTTTAAAGCCTGTCAACTTGCTAAATAACAGCCCCAAGTGCTCTGACTCTCACAAGAGACCCTAGCATCCTGGGGACATTGCAATTCACACTTAAGGTACTTAGGTGTTTCCTCTATTAAAGTGAAAATCACATGATGTAGACATTGTGGAAAACATTGCTTTATGCTTGAGGACAAGAGGGAGTGGAAAAAAAAGAGATGAGTTGTCAGAAAAACGTTTCCTGTGGTCAGAAAAGATGAACATAGAATAAAATTCCCCTTTGTATTTTCATAAGCTGATACATTCGAGCTTTTAGAAAAGCAATTTAAACAAAGCCAAAGGAAAAAAGAAAATTACATGGGACTATAATTTCCTCACCTTTCTCAATAAGGAATGTATCTAATACCTTTCTAAAGAAATCCAAAAGCACAAGGTTCATTCATTAGAACAGTGCCAACTTGTGCTAGAGGCTGACCTATGCAAGAGATAAAGAACTTAGAAGACTCTTTCCAACCAGACTATAAAAATGCTGAAGTTCAAGCTACCACCACACACAAACCAATTTCATATTTTATGTCAAGATGTATGACACGTGAATTATCTTTCTGCTGCAAATATTTCAGTACACTTTTCAACAAGTTGCCACCCTCCTCCCCCAAATTATGGTTACCAGTAGAGAAGCAACAGTACAGCAGTGGCATGCAAACAGCAAAATATGTGTACTTCCAGGTGCATTTTTCCAATGAGCAGGCAGAGGAAGAGTGACTGACCTTTACTTAGCAAAGGAGAAAGGAATGCATCTTGCATGTGTGGTCCATGGGACGAAACGGTGTCAATCTCCCTCTGAGAGGAGCTGATAGTGCCAAGCCAGCTGCGACTCTGAGGTGTGTTTGAAACCCCGGTGTCCATTTCCATATTTACAAAGGTGTCTGCAGACTGGGATTTCAGCAGCTGCTCCCCCACAGCTAAAAAACAGAACCCACCAAAGTCATGTAACCATCAAAAAGGAAATCTGGAAAGCTCTCTCCAGGCATTTCAGGAAGCTAAAACTTTTATCTAAATCAACATTAAATTTGTTTAATTAAGGATCACCAAAAGCAAAGGAAAGCAGCAAGTTTAGATGTTTCAGAAATTTCTGATCAGCTTTTTATGCCAGCACTGGCATAAAAGAAATATCAGCTGACAAAGCATTAGCATGAATATAATAATGGTGTTGCTATTACCAGAAAGAGTAAGATTTGGCACCTAGTATCAACTTTGCCCTGAGAAGATCAACTAGTGAACTGAGAGATTAATAATACAAGGAGGTTTGCAGCAAGTCCTGAAAATTCTTACCATTTAACATAAAACAAATTTCAAATATTAGGAACATTACTTCTTTATATATAAAAAAAGTTAATCAGAGCCTCATCTAAAGACTATGTAAGAATGCTGATTTTAGTAGATTTTCTGTGGCAGAATTTACATCAGAGCAATACCATGGTCAACAAAACATCACAAGTGATACCCGAGTTCAGTGCACCTGAGAAAGCAAGAAACTTTTAACAGGAACAGTAGTGTAAATCAGATACACAAGAGATGCTGCCTGTGCTAAACCAAATCCCTTCAAAAAACACACCCTGTGTGAGAAAGCTGGGCAGGTGGCAAGCCTGTATTTTGTTTGGCTGAACTCAGGAAGAACAGATTCAGACCGATGGGTCTGAGTGCAGGAGAGAAACCTAGTCCAAATCAACTCAGATGTTACAGCACCTGTCTTGTACTTTCCATTCTTGAAAGGTGAATTAATGGACGAAGCTGGCATGACTGGAAATGGCCACAGGAAATCCTCGTGTAGCTTTTTCAGAGCAAATACAAAATCCTCCACACGGGCAGCCCGGGCTCGCTCTTTGCACAGCCAGCCAATCAGCTCAAACCCTAACTGTGCAGCGAAGCAGCCGAGGTCTTTCAGCTTGATTTCTTCCAGCAGACGCCGAGCGTGCCGCCAGAGCATCATGTCAATGTACATGTTCTCGGCACAGTCACTGTCTTTGCTCCACCTAGAGACAGACCAGAGAACAGTGACATGAAGACCAGTAAAATGGAGCTGGCCACAACCGCAGCACATTGAGTGACTGGAGTAGCAGTGGGAGCTTCCTACAGACCAACAAAAGCAATTTCCACCATTTCTTGCTATTTATATTCTCTAAAAGATACCACTGTCTCAACATGTAAAGGGAGGAAGTCAGAACAGCAGCAGTGTCCATGGAGTATTAAACTACTAGGAATGCTGGAAAAAAGTAAAGAAGATAAAAGGCAGACAAGCGACTTCTGAGAAACAAGTTTAGAGAACAAGTATTAGTTCCTATCAAAACTCTTAAGATAGTGCTCTCTATGGAAAATTACTAAATAAAAGCATTTGAATTTGTACCAAGATTATTTTGAAGGTCTCTTATGGGGAAAAAAGCCCAAACGAAGATAATGAATCCCAGCTGAGGGATTAATACTGATCAGTATCAATTCTGTATACAGCACTTCAGGAGGGATTCACCCTAACGTGTAAAAGTCTATGCATGGCTTGGCAACATGCTGCAGATCAAAATGTACTCAGTATCATAGTGCAATGTATATACTGTGATGCTGCAGTACTGTGAGCTATTCGAGATTTATCTTACAACAAAACAGATCCTTCAAATACATGGCATGCAGTCTCACTACCTATTTAAATCAGTACACATGCCTCTAGTGGATTCAGAAGCTTTTGGTCAGCAATACCCATGTAAGTGTGCCCATGTAGATATTCACACAAAAATACACACACACACACGTATACATATGTGAGTATATTCTCCCAAGAAAGTAAGAGAGAGGCACAGACAATACAAGGCTTGGGAAAAGACAAATGTAGAAGGATGTGGAGGGAGACTGTGACAAATCTAACTCTATCATATAATGTACTTCTGTAACTTAAATTGGTAAGAGAGTTAGTACAGTACCCAATGAAGTGTGGAAGTAGAGGACATTACTACCAGTTACCTTTTTCCAGATGGGCCAGAGGGCATACTCAGTGTTTTTGTCAAGTTAAATTTGCTATGGAGATTCTCTGCTGATTGGGATAAACTAATGCTGCGATGTCTGAAGAACTCAAAGCCACTACTTGAACTAGGTTCCTAAAACAAGAAAACAAACATACAGTCAAAGGAGCAAACATGCTATAGAACAGCAAGATTAATCACACAAGGTTTAATGCATGGTATTTACTATTCTCATCACAAACCTGAGTTGTTGGTGTAGCTGGAGGTGTCTCTGTTTCTCCAGAGCCAATGGCTTTAAGAAATCTGATCATATGACGACAAAGATCCCACTTTCCCTGCTCTAAGGCAGTATTAAATAGGAGAGTAGCATGTTGTCTGCTAACTGCTGGAACTTCCATATTCTGCAAGTAACAAAGCATAATCAAGCCACTTGCTTTTGCCATCAAGCAACAAAAATCTTATTAAGTCAAGCCCCATCATGTCACATTCAAGCATACCAGAGATTAGAAGCAGCAAATTTCATGCTAATATTTCCTTTCTATAACACTAAACATGGCGTGTATCCCCCCGTCCCTTCTTAACTGAACATAATCTCAACAGAAAACTGTTAAACTACCTCTCTTGCAATAAATGAGGAACCATTACCTGTAGGATAATAAGGTAAGAGGCAGCTGTGTCCAAGTCCTGGGCCATTAAGCACTCTTCAAATAAGTCCTTCGGGTTTCCAACAGCAGCAAAAAGGTAATTCCACAGGGCATATTCTGTCTTCCTAGCACAATGAACAACTGTCTGCAGGAAGAGGGGGAACTCTGTAATGAACTTAGCCACAGTGGGAAGCAGAGGGTCGGGAATGGGTTCCCGCGAGGTAGCTTCTTCTTCCAGCACTTCATGAAGCATCAGTTCTAGTACGTGAGGAAAGTATGGTAATGTGGCACAGGAGTGGGCCAAAAGCAAGGCTTGTTCACCGAGGTTCCTAACCAAGAGCTGGCGTAAAATGTGATGGAGGTAGATCTGAGAGGTTCTCTCAACAATGGAAAAAGGAAAGAGAACTTCTAAGTGTTCTCTAGCACTGGTTTGAGTGTATAAACAGTCATAGAGCACAGTGTCATTAACAGCACCAAGAACCAAGGCATCTTCAAACAAAACAGCCAACGGGTATATGTTGATGTGGAAAGGCAACATGATCCGTCTTGACAGAAACGAATGCGGTTTTCGATGATCTCTGGGAAATAGGGGAAGCCAGACTTTCATACCTGCCCCACCACAGCTGAGCCACAGAGCCTCCAATAAATGGCGTTTCTGTTTGTTGATCCTACAAGTAGTCCATACATTTTCAACAGACTGGGCTAGGACAACTGGAGCACAAAAAGGCAGCTATTTTTAAAAAAAAGGGAAGAAAAAAAAATTATTTTTTTTTACCCTCTTCACAAGAACTTTTTTTTGCAGCTAAGAACCACTCCCTTCAAACATGTTATTCTTCTAACAAAGAAGAAACAAATCTGCTTATCCCTTAACTGCACCCGAGCACCTGGGAAAACACCAGTTATTACTTACAGGAACTCAAAAGACATTTCTTTCATTTTTTAAAACCTCCTTATACTTAGTCAGGAAGCCAGAGGGGTGATAATAAGGGAAGAAAATAAAAACCTGCTTTCTGCTTCTTCAGTTAGCCCAAGAGTCCAACCTAGAACTGACAAAACTACTACAAATACCAAATTTGCCAGCAACTGAGCTGCAAACTTTACAGATTTCACTCTCTCAAAGTGCTTGTTTCGTGAAGAAGTGTTTTTCATCAGCACAGAAAAATTGCAAAGTTAGCCACTGATTTCTATTATTCTTGTTTTTAGGAACTATGTAAACATGCTCTGCAAAAAATGCCAATGTTCCATAAACATATAGAACAGTTGCAGGTAGACTGAAGATTTTCATCAGCGCGTATCAAATTTTGCATAGGACCTTTATGCTTTAAACTTGTATCTTTCACTGCAATACAAGTAGTAAACACAAGTACTAAATACTTTATTTAGACATTCACACAATTAAGTAATAAAATTTTACAGATACTTAGAGGAAAAAAAAAGAAATCACAGGAATAGTGATTGACTTCTGGCTAACAATTCAGCCAATAAGTGTAGACACTGCTTTACATTATAGATCTCTTTTCTTTATGCCTGGACCACTCCCTTCCACAACTTCTTCATTCACTGACAACATCTTTGAAGCCATATACAATATTCCACAGATATTTACTCACATGCTTCCTTTGATTAGGGTTATTATCCTTATCTCGTATCTGGGGTCCAGATCGATCCCTTTGCAACATGATGAGCTGTCCTGCTAAGTTTAGCATAATACTTTCAGCCTCACAAGCCTAAGGATAAAAGAGTATTATGCAAATTATTTAAGCTTTTTGAATGCATCACTTCACCCACAGTCACAATACAACCCCAGAAGCGAATTAACTGCACTGCCATACAGAGATGACCAACAGACAAATTCAACGCAGGAGAACTCAGAAAAAATAAAGCAGAACTAAGTACCTACAGATAGATTCATTTACATGGTTCCTGTGCAAAAGAGTAAATACTGGAAGATTTCTTGTTCACTAGACTCATTCCACATGTTTATTTGATATGGGCTTTTTCCAACTCTGCCTCTTGGCATGGGCAAACCACCAGTATTTAAAAAATAAATAAATAAAGCTCTGTATTCTTATCAGTATCACCACTATATGATTGCCAGTATCTGACTGCAAAGATTAACACTGGTCCAGAAGCCAAAAAGGAGTTGAGCCAAAAAGAGTTTAGCTTTGTACACTTGTACAGCATCTTGAGCTTTTAGAAGCAGCAATTAGAGAAAAATCTTTCTAGTTAGGTATACCAAGAATGCAAAGTATTCCTTCTAAAGATTTATTTCAGGACAGTTTCATGTTTATTTTAAACCAAGACACTGGAGCTAATTCTATGCTACGCATGAAGTTTAGTTTTAAATGCATGGGTAGAGGACTTGTATGGTAAATTGGCAGCATCAGGGGTTAAAGTCCCTGATATGGAAACAGTGACACACTCTGCTCAGCCAAACACATTGCTTTGTCTACAGTGCAGTGTCATATTCAGTGCTAACATGAATACTTTTGATCAGTAGGAATGACAAAAGTTTGAAGATATAGGCTATAAAGTTAAAAAGGGGTAATATTTGTTCAGCCCGAGACCAAGTTTAAAACATTACTAGTTAGGAAGAAGTTCTTCACCATGAGGGTGGTGAGACACTGGCACAGGTTGCCCAGAGAGGTAGTGGAAGCCCCATCCCTGCAAATTTTTAAGGCCAGGCTGGATGGGGCTGTGAGTAACCTGATCTAGCGGGAGGTGTCCCTGCCCATGACAGGGAGGTTGGAACTAGATGATCTTTAAGGTCGCTTCCAACCCTGACGATTCTATGATTCTATGATTCTAGTGCTCTAGAAAGTTTCAGTAGCTTTTTCTCAAACTTAGGAAATGCCTTAGGTCAGTTAGTTCAGGAATAAGGATGCTATCTCACAGCAAGATGGATTAGAAAACCACAAGCATGTTGCCTTTTATGCCCTCATCTGAGATCATATCTGTGTCTCACAACACACGTTCAACATTGTGGGACACTAAAAGAAGCAAGCACAAACCTTCAGATTTTTACATCTGTGCCACAGCTTTCCTATCGGCCAGTGGGTTTGATATGGGGAGAAAAACTCACATCTACAGGCTTGTCTCACAGACAATACAACTTCCCAACTATATTAAGGTAGCTGCTCTGATGAGAAAATATGCTTCATGCTGCAGCTACTTAAATAGTTAAGCTTAATTTGTTTATACCACAGACCACAAAAATCCAAGTTCTTTTTGCACTGTGTTTTCAGTGGCCTGAATAATTTTCTGGAGTTAAGACAGGGCTTCACCTTCACACCTTAGTCATTCTTTGTCTGTTAGCCTATCTACTGAGGTAGCTAGTGGGAGAGATTATCTCACTTTATTTCAGTGTAGCAGGAAATTGAATAGAAGTAACCTTATTCCATCATATGCCATCTTTTCCTTTTTTCTGTATATTCTCTGAGTAATGGACCTGTCGGTGCAAGAAAGGCACTTCTGAATGCCAAGGATTGCTCTGTTGTTCAATTTTTAATCCACAACAGCAAAACACATCCGTGACATAGTAAAGTTTAAATTGTCCTCCAAGATTTGGTCCCAAACTTTTCAAGATGACAAGAGAAGATATGAAGTAGAAGTAAAGAGTTTGGGTTTTATATCCATCTCCCTGTCCCTAATTCACACATAAGACGTCTATATAACAAGCATTAGAAAAGACATGTTCTGCATTTACCACATAAAAGAACCACTGATTTAGGATTCATTTATCAGCCAGGTAAACTAACAAATCCAGGCACCAATTCTTTTAAATTTTGTGCACTATAAACCTGTTACCTGTTGAGGCATCTTCAAGGTGATGCCAGTCTCTGTCCTCACTGATGTCAGTGTAACAGACACTACAAGAAAGGGATGAGGAATGTACCGAGACATGGACACTTCTTGAAGAACTTGGATACTGGCAGTAGGATTAAGACTGAAAGGAAAGATGATTACATTTAGCAATTTTAAAATAGCATTTCACAGAAAATTATTATCTTGAAGTAAAACTAATGAAGATAAGCAACTTAACCTCAAACAGTTTACTTTATAAATCAAAATGACTTTCCTTTAACCAGGAATCCCACAGTCCCATGTATCTACTCTACATAAAGTTACCAAATAAACCCAAGCTGGACTACTTTATCTTGATAGTTTTGGCAAAACCAGCTTTGAGTGGATAGAAAGCAACATAAGATACTTTAGAATAATACTCTGTTCACCCTTCAATAAGACAATCCAGGATTTGGATTTTGTGGATCCACTCTAAAGTGGATCAACAGCTTGTTTTCTGTTAAAAAGAAAAAAAAAAGTGAACAGGTGTTCCTTCTTGCTGAAACCAAGATGCCATAACTGTAAGAAAAAACATCACTTACTTTGGCACTCCAAAAAAAAATAAATCTCTAGGAATGTTTATCTCCTCCTCAGGTTCACTCATCTTAACTCTCTGAAAGTATGAGGCTCTTATGTTGTTGCTTCTTTTGCACCAAAACAGCTGCTGACAGCCAGATCACAGACCAAACTTTCTCTCTTTCATCTTTGCTATTCTGCTGCCACCCTCACCGTTTACTACTTCTAAGGAGAAACATTTTTTACTAAAAATATTCAAATATGTGGGTGCTTTTTAGTATCTCCTTCTTTTCAAGTTCCTATCAGTTAGAACATGCTTGTACTGGCAGCTGGAACTGCCTTAATCATGGTCACTACCTCCACACCTAATGTGTGTATGTGCAAGCACACAAGTGACTACACTCCTGAACTATCACTTGTGCTCACAGATAACTCTTACCCCTCTGTATTTTAAAAATCCAACTCCACGGGTTAACAAACACTTTTTATATTATCGGTAGAATTTACTCAGACTGAGAACAGATTTACAAGTACATGACTGCAAAAGCATTTAAATACTGATACTCACCCTTCAGGCCTTCTCTCAATACTGTAAAGGCAAATGGAACAATCTGCTCTGAACAATATCACGATGTCCCGGAAGACGCTCAGGAGCAGTGTGTCTGCTTGCACTTTGGTGATGTGTGCAAACGCATTGTCGAGATTCGACGTTCGCAGGTAGATTCTCAGCTACAAGGAAAAGGAGCAGTCTGAATACAGGCTCTGTTTGCCAACAAACCATTAGTAAATCCAGGCTCAATTATTTTCTTCTTTGTGGAACAACTATCAAGGATTTCTAGCAAGACACATTACTGGGCTGTTGTTTCATCAAATGGTTTATCTATTGCATCCAAAGTGGTTAAAGAATAGTACAGCCAAATCTGAAGTACTGAACAACAAACATAAGGAAGGAGTTTCATTCATTAGTTTTAAAAAACAAGAGAAGTAAAGCTCTTCTGCCCATCTCATTTAAAACCTTACAAAAGTGTCACAAAATACTGCAGCTAGATACCTCAAAACATGTTCATGCTAATATCACAAAATTTTCAGAAAAATGAGTAATTTATGGTAGTCAGCAGAAAACAGTTTTTAGTAGCAATAATAAACTTTTCTGCAAAGAATTACTTACACATTAATAAAGAACTTCTGAGCATGTCCAAAAGTCATAGAATCATAGAATGGTTTGGATTGGCAGGGACCTCAAAGATCATCTAGTTCCAACCCCCTGCCGTGGCAGGGGCACCTACCACTAGATCAGGTTGCTAAAGGCCCCATCCAACCTGGCCTTGAACACCTTCAGGGAGGGAGCAACCACAACTGTCCTGGGCAGCCTGTGCCAGTGTTTCACCACCCTCAGAGTGAAGAATTTCTCTCTAATTTAACGTACTGTGGAACAAATCTAAGATATTTCTAAACATGATTTATTTACTTTGAAGAAAAATACCTCACCTCTTCCTGACGGTCATTTAAATTATAACACGCAAGAACAATAAAGTCATTCCACCATGCTAAGCCACCTGTTACCATCATATTTTGCTCCTGAAAAAAAAAAAAGGCAAGCAGATGACATACCTATGTATTTTTATATACTTATACACATACACATACATTCTATGGGTAATTTCTGAAAGCCATATATGAGCTCTATAAGCTTTACTGATAGTGGCAAGACAACCTATGTATATGAAGTTTTTTGTTGTTTAAAAAAAAATGAAGTACTAAAGAATATGTAAAAGCCAAACATCACCTTACAAAACACCATTCCACAGTTCCTTGTGCTACTGGCGTCCCTGAGCTATCTCAAATTAGCTTTCTGCTTCTGGCCAGAATTTATAAGCTTGGCACGCAAAGCTACCTATCACACAAACTCTCAGATACAACATATGGGAGTAAGTGTCTGACTATACACACGCAGATTTAGCAATGTTTTAGTAAATCAGACACAAATTATTGTGTCAAAGCCACAAGATAAGTGTTTCAGTCATTTTATGAAAACAACATGCAAAATCAGCATCCCTAATCCCAAACATGTCTATAGGCTGTTTATTTGAAAAAGATACATGTTCATTTTCTCCAAGAGTCACATTTTAACAAATACAACCTCCCCAGTATAACTGAATAAAGTACCATAACTTCTCACCTGGGTAATGTTTCCAAACAGCTTCCATTTTTTGGTGAGTAAAGAATAATGTGCAAAACCAAACTTGCCAACAACAGCTACATTCTGTCCAAGCTTGTCAATAGCTGAAAACTGTTCAAAGAGAAAAACAAAACAAAACAAACAATCCAGAACCTTAGGAGGTAACTTATTTAAATGACATATCCTATCCAAGTACATTGCTACAAAACATTATAACATCAGCATCAAAACTTGTAAAGTATCTTCAGTTCTTCTACTTTACTGTCCAACACATACTCTTCTTTCTGTAACTTAAAACAATTACTTCATCTTCCAGAGCTCATCCAACCCCAAGGAACAGTTACAAAAACCCGACACTTTCAAGGAATCAAGAACATTTTCTGAAAATAACTCACCCTTATAGGCCAGTTACTCTCTAGATATGTACTGTGAATCTGAAAAAAAAAAAGAAAGAGAAAAGCAAAATCACATAACTACAGCAAGCACCATTAAATTACTGATAAATTGTAATGTTCTAAAGGAATCTGTACACGTCCATGTTTTTCCAAAACAATGGCTTAAAGGTTTTTGATGTTGGGATTTCTTTTTTAAATACAATTACATCCCCTGCCATGCTCCTCCCCAAAAGCTACTGAAGCCTAAATGTTAGCCTGATTTTAATACAAGAAATATGGAAATGTATTAACAACATACAACAGCTAATACTATAGTGCAGATTAATAGTAAAATTTTGCTCTTCTCCCCCTCTAGATACTACTACTTCATTAGGACCTCTCATGAGAACAGCGTTCAAGAGGGAGTTTCAGTGTGGGGATGAAATTTCTAATCCCATCAGAAATACCCACCAGCACATCCAAAAGTCTTGTTATGAGAGCACTTGACTGGGACATGCCAAATTAAATTTTGATCCTGGATTCTTCATGTCACATGGGATGATACAAACCCAGATTCAAACTTCAGTCCTTAGTCTGACACAAGGCAGGTAGGTGCTCTCATTACCCAACCCCTGGCTGTTCTCATGGGTTAAGTATTTTCAATTGTGCCAGTTTTAGTCCTACATAGAATGAGGACTTCCCCTTCCTATGCCAGTTTCAAAAGACAGAAAAGCTATCTGGCCAGCTGAAGTGGGAATTCAACAATATCTAAAACCTCACATAGACCCCCTAGAGTGAAATGCAGTTCATTAATTCCAATTCATGTACTAAGTATGAAACAAAATCTTGGGGATCTTTTAAAAACCTTTACTTATTATGCTTAATTTTTTTAATAGAAGCCATCTAAGACTGCTTGAAAATACAGCTCAAGTCCAAAGGCTGTATTCATCAGTTGAATACGCTTAAATCAATTTTTGTAAGTAACAGAACAAATTCCTAAAGGATTTCTTGCATGTTGCATTTATTCTCCCTTTCAAAGCACAGGAAAGTAATTTAACTACTCCCCCCCGAAGTCAAAGGGACATTTAAGGTTTTTTACTATATAGGATGCAAACTCATAGCCACAAGGTTGAAATGGGCAACATTCCTTTACCGTTTGGCAGCAAGAAGCAGCTGTACCAGAGGAAATCCAAGAGGCAATAAAAAGGGAATGATCTCATACTAGAGGAAAAGGGTATGTCAGAGAGTGATGAGATCAGCTGTAAATTCCAGTCCTATAAACTCTCGAAAGCACAGCGCACATATGGGCAACCAGCAACAATTACCTGTACAACATGCCAATGCCTGTGTCCTAGTAAAGTGCTTAAACCCTGAGAATCTAAACTGCCATCCGAAAATGGGACTCTTTCCCTGGTAGGCTTATGTTCAGAGTGTGCTGAAGTATTTCTGGGACTCTGAGCCTGTGTTGCATCTCCACAGTTCAAATACAAACGATCTTCTCCTTGAAGGAGGACTTGTTCCTGGTTACTCTACATTAAAAGAAAAACAACAAAATACACAAAATCAACCTTGAACTCCATGCACAGAAAACAATGGAAAACACATGATCAATATATTAACAGGTTCCAGGTGAACAGTATGAAAAATAAGCATTAAGCCAGTTCTCACATTATGTATCACTATGTACTAGTAGATGTATGTTACAGTATTACATAGCAGTATTTTCAAAGTACTATTTTAAAGGCTTTACGATAAAAAAGGAAGAGCAGTCTAATGGCTACAAAACAGGCTTAAAACCTTTTAAGAAAATAATTCAGAGGTCACCTGAAAACTGCAAATATGCTCTAAAATAAGGATATAGTTATCAACAAAAAACCTTACCATACAAGGGTTAACAGTGAGTGCACTCTTGATGAAATGAAACTGCAGAATACCAAACTGGCGAGCTTCATTACTGGCATCTCTCTCAGGCTTCACGTTCGAAGAATTCCCATCAATAACCCACAGATGATACCCTTCTGATCCCCAGGTCTGAATGTAAAAGAGTAACAATAATAAAAACCCAGAACCAACACTATATATTCTCAGAAAACAAGAATCATAGAAACTTACTGTAACTGGTCTTATGATAGACATGAGCCTGGTAAAAAAGCCACAGAGTCTGGTGTTCTAAAATGTATCATCATAGGAATCATAAATAACCCACAGTAGTAAAATTCACAAGGACAGTAAGAATCTAGCTTAAATACTTCTAGGTAAAAAATATTGATTAAATGAAATGTAAGACATACACATAAGTAATAAAGACTTAAGACTAAGTTTGCAGTTTAAAACAACTACCGAAAATCCACAAACAGAATCACGCATGAAAATATCCTGATCCCCAAAACCTGACTACATTGGTGGTTGGTTGTTCATTAAATTCAATGGTATCAGAATCTTTGGGATTTTTTTTTAAAGTTACATTGTACTTTCCTTGCAACTGTGTACATCTACTTGGGATATGTGTTTAAAATTGTCATAGTAACTAGGTTATACATAGATAAAATCAAATGGTTTAGAAGTATTGTACAAAATTCATCATGGTTTGTAAGAGAGGCCTTGAAGACTGTTTGCTATTTATCAACATCTACCAATTTGACAGATTAACAATATTTCATTTTAATTAGTTTGTGTTAAAAAAACAGCAGTTAATTTTCTCTTAAATTCATAGTCTCAGTTAAGCTACTTCAACAGCCAAAGGTAAGCTAGTAAATTTAGGAAAATAAGTAAGTTTACAATTAGTGTTGTTCTGTGTCTCATGGTACTCTGAAATACAGCAATACAGCACCAGATTAAAAAAAGGGAAAAAAGGGAAAAAGATTAAGTAAAGCCAAAAGTGTTCACTCTTAATAATAAAAGCCAAGACAAGAAAAAGCATGTTTTCCCTCCTCCTCCAATCCAACATTGCTGTTAGGAAGTGTTGCAAACGCATCTTATTATTTAAAAGCAACGAAGATAAAGAAAGCTAGTTTGATTTTCTGAAAATTTGTTTTACTAAAGATGATTTTAAAAATTAACAGCCATCCTTTTACAGTATTTTTACATTCATATTTACCATAGAACTGATCTTCAGAGGGTCCTTTTTGGCACCATCAGACTGATACCTTGAAAACAGAACAGAACAAGTTTGAGTTTGAAAATAAATTCATCAAAATAAGAAAGTATCTTCCTAGCTTTGTGTTGTCATATGACAACCTATGAACCTATGACATAGGTTCCCTATTGAACCTCACCTCAAACTATAAAGCCTGTTTGATTCGTGACACTGCTTCATAAAAGGCAATGCAACTGTCAGATGTCTAGCATAAAATGTTTGAATTGTGATTTATGGATGTTAGCACATTTTCAGCAAATATGTTCTGGCACTGAAGGAATTTTAGTATTTGACTGCTAAAGCTTGCCTTTAGGGTAATTTGCTTTTATGGCCAAAAAGACCACGACCAAAAGCAATACATTTTCATAGAATCATAGAATGTTTTAAGCCAGAAGGGACCTCTATAAGTCACCTGGTCCAACCTCCCTACACAAGCAGGGACATCTCTACCTAGGTCAGGTTGCTCAGAGCGTCATCAAGCCTGACCTTGAATGACTCCAGGGATGGGGCCTCCACCACCTCTCTGGGCAGCCCATTCCACTGATCTATCACCCTCATGTTAAAGAACTTTTTTATAATATCCCGTCTAAATCTATCCTTTCCTAGCTTAAAACCATTACTCCTGGTCCTATCATTACAAACCCTTCTGAATAGACCTTCCCCCGCCTTTACGTAGGCCCCCGTCAAGTACCAGAAGGTCACTATAAGGTCCCCCCAGAGCCTTCTCTTCTCCAGGCTGAACAGCCCCAACTCTCTCAGCCTGTCTTCATACAAGAGATGCTCCATTCCCCTGATCATTCTGGTGGCCCTCCTCTGGACATGCTCCACTATGTCCACATCCTTCTTGTGCTGGGGGCGCCAGAACTGGATGCAGTACTCCAGGTGAGGTCTCACTAGGGCAGAGTAGAGGGGCAGAATCACCTCTCTTGATCTGCTGGCCACAGTTCTTTTGAAGCAGCCCAGGATGTGATTGGCCTTCTGGGCTGTGATTGCACATTGGTGGTTCACAACCAGTTTTTCATCCACCAGCTCCCCCAAGTCCCTTTCCACAGGGCTGCTCTCCAGTATATCCTCTCCCAGTCTATACTGATAATGCTGGTTGCTGCAGCCTGGGTGCAGGACCCTGCGCTTGGCTTTGTTAAACCTCATAAGGTTCATCTGGACCCACCTCTCCAGCCTATCCAGGTCCCTCTGGATGGCATCCCAGCCCTCTGGCATATCAACTGCACCCCCCAGCTTGGTATCATCTGCAAACTTGCTGAGGGTTTATATTTAAATAATCCCCTCCTAAATATTATTTGATGATTCTAAAATCCAAGGAATTGTAATAGAAAAAGATCTTAAAAAGCTAACTCAGTGAATTAGTTTGTAATGAAATGCTTTTAATTAGGAAAATAAAGGTTTCTAATAAAACACTTTACAATTTCATTAGAGATACTCACGCAAAATCACCTCCTAAAGTACAGATAAGCTGAGCACCAAAAACACTCCATAACGACAAGCCTCCACAATCCCAAGTCACCATCACCACACAGCTATCAGGTGACCACCTGATTAGTTTAACAGGTCCTGTTTTATTCCAAATATCTATTCAAAAAGAGACAATAAAATACCATGTGAAAACCATCAAATGTTGTTCCACTGCTTTCACCATAAAAGAAGAAACAAAAACGTATGGAAATAAATATTTGATTTTTCAATTAACTTCTTTGCTCCATTCATCTAACTGACCATCTCAAAATGAATAAGCGGCAAATGAAGAATTTATGTTCTCTTTCTAATACTGTTTGATTTCATAGGAAAATAAGAATACATGAAAACAGGCCAGAAACACACTGTGCTGTTACAGCCATAGAACTGCAATTCTGGCAAACTGATTTTTAGGTCAAAGGAAGATTTTATATTCACCCTTGAAACCTCTAGTTTTGGCACTCAACCGAAAAACTGTGTTACTCAGATTTGAATTTTTTGTTGAAGTTTCATATGCATGCACATTTTCTGTTGAGGATGCATTTTATCCACTTTGTATATCCCCTCTTCTCAAGCCCACAAAACTCATCACTACTACATGAAAATTTCCAGAGCTTTTGTTCACTGCAGTTCAGCCTCGGCACTGGATTACTCTTATTTTTTTTTAAATGTATCATACACATCAGTTGTTTTAAGTTAATTCACACCTTTATTATATTCATTATCTGTTTTGACAATCTCTCATTTTCTCACATAAGTAATGGAAAAAGTTAACTCAAGACTACGTGTAGGAACTACTAAGATCTGCAGCATTTAAAAAGGAACAAAGCAGCACTGTCTAAAATTGCTAACTCAGATTCAGTTTTAGTAAAAAAACCCCAAGAAATAACAAACCAGCCCCAGGCCCTCACATATTAAAGACATTCAAAAGTCAGTGAAAAGCATGAAGCTGTAAGAACAAATGCACAGGAGTGAATTACTACAAACATGCAATAGCAAGTACTAATCCCATCAGTGATAATGCAAACAACAAATAGTTGTTAACTAGCCAACGATAAAAATACTCTTTAATACCGTAAAAACAGGTGGCAAATTTTAGCAATAAAAGTAGCTCACCAGGATATTGTTTTGGTGTCAGCTCCAATTTATGTGACAACTGCATGGCACCAGTTGTGGTATCTATCGTATAAACCTGCACGGAGCCACTGAAACAGATTACACATGCTTTAGACTACAGACCATTTGGATTTCTCATCAGTTTCAAGAGGATAGAAAAAGCTGCTTTTTTCTCACCAATAACAAATTTATCTAGAACAGAAACATTGTGTCAAGTAACACTCCAAGAACTTTAAGGAACAAATTTTATAACTCTCCAGAAGGTAGTGGAGGACCCAAGCCAATAGCCCTAGAATAACCAATGCACTAAGACTGTTTCATTCTCTGAAAATACACATGCACACACAGTCCACGTATATTTATGGCTTCCAACTGCAAGACAATCCATGAGGGAAGTCAGTGTTCACTCTGTGCTAAAAACTCATCAGGAGCATACTAAGATCGATGTATTACAGTAACTATTCCTGCTTCACAGGCAAACACCAACACTGCGTTATTATTACAACCAAGAATCCTATTTCTTAAGAAGACAGTTGAAGACCAAACTACCCAGATCATATGAAATGCTATAAACACCAAATAAAATAATTTTATAAAATTTTTAAAAGCTGCACTCTAGATCAGCTAAAGCAGTATTATACAGGAAGAACTGTCTTAAAAGAGCAGTAAGCAAAATACCACAACTAGAAGCACTTTTGCAACATTTAATTTATAAATTTTCACAATTAATCAAACAGGCAACTTTTTTCTGGATCAATTCAACACTTCACAGATCACTTCCTCGTTTGAGTGCAAAGTGCTGATTCTTGTCCAATATTATTATGACTAACTGCTTAAAACTGACTTTATAATCCTGCTTTGAGATTAGCTGGGACAGACACCTTTTTATTTATTTTCCAGAACTGAACAGCAAGCATCAATTTCAACTGCAGTTCAAGCAGGCAACCATTTCTTCCCTCTTCACTCCTACCTTCTTGGCAGAGCAGATTATACCACCTCCAGGAAGACTGATCATTTTAAACTTTACAGCTCTTGCAACACAACTTGGTAAGAAGAAGCTAGTTCCCTAAGCATTATAATTAAATCATTTCCCTCCCCATAGAACCAGCCTTACAAAACTTACTTGGCACATCCAAATGCCATTAGTCTGTACTTGTTATTTATTGCCACACAAGTTCCATCAATCACATCTTGTGCCCAAACACCATGGAGCTGCTGTAAAGAAAGGAATTCACAGAAAGTTTGGTTAAACAGAGCTGTTATTCATGATAGTCAACTTCTAATCATGTGCTACCCATGTAGACCATATTACAGATCTGTCAACTGACTTCCACCCCCTCAGGAAATTTCTATTGCAAATGTCAAGATTAGCTGACATGTCTCAGATAAACAAAATCCACCACGTAAGGAAACTATTTATCAGAGCTCTGAATAACCAAAGAAAGTCAATACCTATAACAGTCAACTGACCTATGTTGACCTACAGTCAATATCTAGAATATCCCTGATACTGCATAACAAAAAAAAAAATCAGTAGACAGTACTAAGGATGAAGACAAAACACAAAACAGGAAATAAATTTCCATCTGAAACAGCTGAAATCACAGATATTTTAAGTTTATGAAGGAGTTTGGGACAGACTAAACAAATCCTTCTGGCTTTTCTGTAACTACAATAAAGAGATGCAACTAGAAAATGCAGTGCAGCTCATAGGCCAAACTGCAGGTAAGAAAACACCTAACCTGGAAAAGATTCCTTTAAAACAAGTTCTGAACTGTACATATCACTATTAGAAGAGTTTGACTTGATTATGACTAAAAGCTAGAAATGGCAGCTACATACTTTGCCATAGGAGAAACCACTTCTCATCACCCTACTTGTAACTAGCAGCAGGAAGTCTGTTGCTGAGACAGTAAGAAGATCTCAGAACTATAATGACATTTTGAAACAGTAAACAAAAATTCAATTCCCATAGACAGGTACCAGCCCTAGAACAATCTATTTGAAATTATGGTATGAAATATAGACTCGTTCTTATGTTATCTCTTAAGCAGTTGCTAAGCTTTATTTTTTCTGCAGATGAAGAGAATTTAAAGTAGAAAGCTAATTGAAATGCAGAGACCAATAAAAACACATTTATTGCATTTATATGCTGGAAATACAAAAGGAAATATACCTCAGCAGTGAATCTACTTGACATTGGTGTAATGAAACCAACTCTGCCATCATTAAAAACTACAGCAAATCCATCGAGTGTGGCACAGTATTCCATATCTCTGATGTAAACATCTTCAAAGCCCAAAAATGAACCTGCTGAGAAAGTATCAGTAATTTAAAAATACATGAACACAGTGATATTGCAAGCCAACAGACTTTCCAGTTGTTCACTTAATACTTCACAGAAAAATTCAATTTAAATATTTTATTTACATTTATAAAAGGCATATTTTTCTCATCTCTGCTTGAGAACAGAGATAATAGTTTATATTAGGCAGCATTTTTCCAATAGTTAACTATCTTAAGCAATAAAAAAAACCCCAAAACCTACCTCGTGAAGACTGCAGATCCACAGAAAATGGAACTGTACATAGGTTGATGGCCCTCCTTCCATTGGTCATACCATCCCAGTGAACAAGATGGAGAAATCCATCAGCAGTAGCAACAAGAAGATCCTCTAACATGGACTGCAAACTAACAAACGTAGTTGTCATTCTTCAAAAAATGGCATCTCAAATCAATGTCACAGAAAAATCTAATGTAACAAACACCATGTCTCTTGCATCAGCTACTATGCTGAGATGTTACATCAAATGAGTCCCAAAGTAAGTGTCTAAGTCCTCTAGACAGTAAAGGTACCAAGCTGACAAAATATGGCGTATGTCTGTGCTGTATTTTTTTTCCAGGAATCAGAGCTCATGAACAGGTTTGTATTGTTAGAGTAATTGCTTAACTGATATATGAACTGATGAAAATGATTAATACTTTTGATTAAATGTAATACATTGTTACCAACAATTTTCTATTCTAGACAATTACCAATATTGCCTCGGCCGTAAATAATCCCCAACACTTTCTAACCTGTTGTCTAAGGTTATTGATGAAGCCAAAATTAGACTTATCCTAAATCCTTCTCCAAACATTTCCAAAATTCTGAAAACTACTGTTAATCTGTTTGCATGCAGATAATAACCTGCAGCTTCCCAGGAAAGCTTTTTCCAGCATTTCTTCCAACACCCGTTTTCTCCTATGTGTCCTATTCCCAAATTGCACTTTGTCACATTTCTACCTCATCCCAATGCTAAGCAGTATCACTAACTTTTTACATACACACATTTACAAATAAATAATATTTATATTCAAAGCTTATTTATAGGGAAGGCAATTACCACAAAAAAAAGGAAGAGGCAAACAAAAAGCTTTTCCAGGACAAATAGGGACCCTTTGTAGGTTGCTGGAGAAATGTTTAAATGCTATGTATAATTTTTCTTTTATGTACCTATGTCTCTAGGAAATCTCTAACCCATACTTTGAGCCCAAGGATGAACACATTTATAGTAATGTGATATAATACTGAAAATACCTGTGCTATATACTTTCACATGCCAAAAACATCAGTATAGACAAGCACAGAAAGAAAGAATGCTTAAACACCAATTTACTTTTTCACCTCCTTAGACTTACTACTAGTAGTTTACTATTAGTAACTATTAGTCCTCACTGTAAATAAATCTAAAAACTTACTAGAGGTTTTTTCCATCCTGTTTCCCCTTCACTTTTTACAAGTAATCACTATATGCAGAAAAATTCTTAAGACAACATGATTAGTGAGTGTACCTTGTGATAGAGGCTTGTAAGTCCAGCACTTTTTTCATTTCTAGATTTAACGAAGGAGCACATTGTTCTTCCTTATAATGTGGGGTTCCTTTCAGATGTGGGCTTCCTCTGAAATAAAGAAGAAATACTACAATTGAAGCAAAATGTCCCTCAAAAGAGGTAAGAGTTACTGAGTTACATTCCTGTGGGTTTCTCCCCCTATATATATATACATACACACACACACACACACACATCAGACACTCGTAACCTGCCACAAGCAGCACATAACGTCTAGGATATAACTTTAGTGCAAGATTAGTCTGTCATGTCATCCTATATGCCTATAAAGAGTATGTAAGCAAAATAAGACAATGAGCAGAGAACAAACATTACAATAGCTGTGTTTTAATAATCCTAAAATAAGTGTAAAAATATATACATTAATGCAAATTCTGACTCAGTAAAATGGTTTTCAACTGTTTCCGCTACCTAAGTGTGTTGAATTTTTAAGTATCTCCAATTCATGCTTCACCAAGATGCATTACAGATATTATAGACTGTAAAATGTTCATGTTTCTTCAGCTCCTTTTGCCAGATCAATGTTTGTAGAATTAATTCAGCATGTACAACCCAACAGACAGTAATTCTTAAGAATATATCTCCCTACAGCAAATTAACAATAAACCTAAGATGTGCTGAGAGATGACTGAGCACTCTTTCATGAAACTCACCATTACACAGTATCAACTTCTAGATGTAGAAAGCTTCCAATTTTTATTTTCCTCATTTACAATTTCACATTCCATTCTCTAATGAAATGCAGTTATTTTAAAACTCAATACAGTACCATGAAAGTGTTCCTTGTTTGCCTGGGTTATCAGGTGTGCCATGCATTTCATTAACTGTTTTATTTATTTTTTTAAATTGAAAACTAACCTACAGTCCTAAGTATTTTAACATGTCATCCAGCTCATTCATGTCATGAGCATTATGCCAGTAAACAACGCAAACTATGCATGAAATGGGCACTACAGACAAGTTAGAGTTTAGTGTAACTTTATTAGTCAGAAACAACAGATACGTACACAAATCTGTGTAATCTTTACCTGAATTTTAATTGACAGAAGACTTCTTTTAGTTTACACCAGGGTAGTCAATGCAACTGCACAAGGCATGGCAAAAACCAACGCAGCTGCAGTTTCAGGAATGTTCAATACCATAAGGATACCTCAACCTCTTTCCTGCTTTGGTTATCTCAGTTGATACGAGCTGCCTTGATTCCGTTACCATTTTATAGCAAAGCACAAAATTAGTATCTGTTATTCTTTGATGGACATTACGCCTCTTCTTATGCAGCAAGGACAAAGATATATGCTAGCAAAGGTAAGGCCAAGGCAACCTTTGACATTCTGGAGTTTGCAGATGAAAGTACTAACATCCTTCCAGAACAAAACCGTAGTAACCATGAAGGGTTATAGCGAAAAGTGAGAAAAATTACTGAAAGTTAGTTAATCTGCTACCCATAGGTGGTAACTTGTATGAACATGAAATTATTTATATGTTTGTTTTACATTTCAAAATAAAATGTATTACAAGATACAGCTGTTTTGGGAAAGAACAGCCCTGCATGTAAGCTAGCTAGCATGGACTGACAGGAGGCCTGAAATAAAATAAACAAATAGACAGATAAATAAATAAAGGTGACTGGTTACTACTAGTACTGTGGTGTTGTGGGTTTTTTTAAACAGTAGATAAGACTGCATTTCTTGAAGCTATGTAGGGAGAAAATTAGAAGGGCTAAAGCCCAGCTAGAACTTAATCTGGCTACTGCCGTTAAAGACAATAAAAAATGTTTCTATAAATACACTAACAGCAAAAGGAGGACCAGAGAAAATTTTCATCCTTTATTGGATTCAGGGGGAAACACAGTGACCAAGAATGAGTAAAAGGCTGAGGTACTGAGTGCCTTCTTTGCCTCAGTCTTTAGTGGTAGGACTAGTTCTTCCCTGAGTACCCAGCCCCCTGAGCTGGAAGACAGGAGTGGGGAACAGTATGAGATCTTCGTAATCAAAGAGGAAATAGTCAGTGACTTGCTACACCACTTAGACACAAACAAGCCCACAGAGCCAGATGTGTTATACTCAAGAGTACTGAAGGAGCTGGCAGATGGGCTCACCAAGCCACTTTCCATCATCTATCAGCAGTTCTGCCTAACTGGGGAGATCCCGCTGGACTAGAGGTTTGCAAATGTGACACCCATCTACATGAAGGGCCGAAAGGAGGATCTGGGGAACTACAGACCTGTCAGTCTAACCTTGGTGCCTGTGAAGGTTATGGAGTGGGTCATCTTGAATGCTATTACACACCATGTACAGGACAACGAGGTGATCAGGCCCAGTCAGCATGGGTTCATGAAAGGCAAGTCCTGCTTAATGAACCTGGTTCTCCTTCTATGACAAGAAGACACCCCTAATGGATGAGGGAAAGGCTGTGGATATTGCCTACTGGGACTTCAGTAAAGCCTTCAACACTGTTTCCCATAACATTCCTCTGGAGAAACTGGCTGCTTGTGGCTTGGATGGCCGTATGCTCTGCTGGATGAAAAACTGTCTGGTTGGCTGAGCCTAGAGAGGGGTGATGAATGGAGTTCAATCCAGCTGGCGGCTGGTCACAAGTGGTGTTCCCCAAGGCTCAGTATTGGGGTTCCTTCTCTTTAATATCTTTATCAGTGATCTGGATGAGGAGATAGAGTGCACCCTCAGTAAATCTGCAGATGACACCAGGTTGGGTGGAAGTGTTGATCTGCTTGAGGGTAGGGAGGCTCTACAGAGGGATGTGGACAGGCTGGATCGATGGACTGAGGTCAACTGTATGAGGCTCAACAAGGTCAAGTGCCAAGTCCTGCACTTGGGCCACAACAACCCCATGCAATGCTTCAGGCTTGGGAAGAGTGGCTGGAGAGCTGCCTGGCAGAAAGGGACCTGGGGGTACTGATCAACAACTGGCTGAATATGAGCCAGCAGTGTGCCCAGGTGGCCAAGAGCATCCTGGCCTGTATAAGGAATAGTTTGGCCAGCAGGACTAGGGAAATGATTGCCCCCCTGTACTCAGCACTGGTGAGGCCACACCTCAGGTACTGTATTAAGTTTTGGGCCACTCAATACAAGAAGGACTTTAAGGTGCTGAAGTGTGTTTGGGAAAGGACAACAAAGCTGGTGAAGAGANAAAGGCTGAGGTACTGAGTGCCTTCTTTGCCTCAGTCTTTAGTGGTAGGACTAGTTCTTCCCTGAGTACCCAGCCCCCTGAGCTGGAAGACAGGAGTGGGGAACAGTATGAGATCTTCGTAATCAAAGAGGAAATAGTCAGTGACTTGCTACACCACTTAGACACAAACAAGCCCACAGAGCCAGATGTGTTATACTCAAGAGTACTGAAGGAGCTGGCAGATGGGCTCACCAAGCCACTTTCCATCATCTATCAGCAGTTCTGCCTAACTGGGGAGATCCCGCTGGACTAGAGGTTTGCAAATGTGACACCCATCTACATGAAGGGCCGAAAGGAGGATCTGGGGAACTACAGACCTGTCAGTCTAACCTTGGTGCCTGTGAAGGTTATGGAGTGGGTCATCTTGAATGCTATTACACACCATGTACAGGACAACGAGGTGATCAGGCCCAGTCAGCATGGGTTCATGAAAGGCAAGTCCTGCTTAATGAACCTGGTTCTCCTTCTATGACAAGAAGACACCCCTAATGGATGAGGGAAAGGCTGTGGATATTGCCTACTGGGACTTCAGTAAAGCCTTCAACACTGTTTCCCATAACATTCCTCTGGAGAAACTGGCTGCTTGTGGCTTGGATGGCCGTATGCTCTGCTGGATGAAAAACTGTCTGGTTGGCTGAGCCTAGAGAGGGGTGATGAATGGAGTTCAATCCAGCTGGCGGCTGGTCACAAGTGGTGTTCCCCAAGGCTCAGTATTGGGGTTCCTTCTCTTTAATATCTTTATCAGTGATCTGGATGAGGAGATAGAGTGCACCCTCAGTAAATCTGCAGATGACACCAGGTTGGGTGGAAGTGTTGATCTGCTTGAGGGTAGGGAGGCTCTACAGAGGGATGTGGACAGGCTGGATCGATGGACTGAGGTCAACTGTATGAGGCTCAACAAGGTCAAGTGCCAAGTCCTGCACTTGGGCCACAACAACCCCATGCAATGCTTCAGGCTTGGGAAGAGTGGCTGGAGAGCTGCCTGGCAGAAAGGGACCTGGGGGTACTGATCAACAACTGGCTGAATATGAGCCAGCAGTGTGCCCAGGTGGCCAAGAGCATCCTGGCCTGTATAAGGAATAGTTTGGCCAGCAGGACTAGGGAAATGATTGCCCCCCTGTACTCAGCACTGGTGAGGCCACACCTCAGGTACTGTATTAAGTTTTGGGCCACTCAATACAAGAAGGACTTTAAGGTGCTGAAGTGTGTTTGGGAAAGGACAACAAAGCTGGTGAAGAGAAAAGTGGTTCTCCACCACTTGTTCTGGATGAGAACAAGTCTTATGAGGAGTGGCTGAGGGAACTGGGTTTTTTGTTTAGTCTGAAGAGGAGGAGGCTGAGGGGAGACCTTACCACTCTACAAATACCTTAAAGGAGGTTGTAGAGAGATGGGTGCTGGTCTCTTCTCACAAGTAACAAGTGATAGGAAAGGAGGAAACGGCCTCAAGTTGCAACAGGGAAGGTTTAGGTTGAACATTAGGAAAAACGTTTTCACTGAAAGGGTTGTCAGGCACAGGAAGAGGCTGCCCAGGGAAGCGGTTGAATCATCATCCCTGGATGCGTTTAAAAGCCATGTAGATGTGGTGCTGAGGTACATGGTTTAGCAGAGGACTTGGCAGAGTAGGGTTATGGATGGAATCTATGATCTTAAAGGTCTTTTCCAACCTAAATGATTCTATGAATCTAACTTCATGAAGCCAAATCCACCTGACTTGGCCTGGTATATTTTACAGTCGGGGATTTAAAAGATAAAATGGTATCATACAGGATTAATTCCTCCAAATCTCTCTGTCACTATCTGCAATGCAGCATCCTGGGGGTTGGAGAAACACTTACAAAACCCCAGGTGTTTGGAGACATGCCTTTCAACCCATGTGGATATAAAGGTCCAGATAGTGTGCTCCAAGCAAGATGAAATGACTCTGGGTTATCAAGAATAAGTGGTACAACTGGATGTTGCAAGCAAACAACTAAAATTGAGAATAGGGTTGTGTAACACATAAACATTACGTATGTTAACACACCACAGAACATGCCTTCTGTAACTGACTGAGGTATGTAACAAAGTGCAAACAGTGCTCCTGCAAAGCACAAACTATTATAAAGCCAAAATGGATAAAATACTGTTTAAAAAACATCTCTTGCTGGAAGAGAAATTTCAAGTCTCCATGTGGGCAGACTTCTTTTTCTTTAAACACCTTTGATAAAAACAGTTTGCAAGAATATCTGAGTATTTTCAGTTTCAATAGCTAGTTTCAGCAAATTTGTTACCACCTGCAGAGCATATCTTTTTCCGTTGAGGTACTATCATCATGACTGAAACTACAAAAAGTCAGTATTTTATTTCATTGCCTGTGATTACATCAAATTCATCGATTCAAAAAGAAACTCTTACAATGAGCACAAAGGGGCCGCACTCAAAAGCACACTGCGTTCATACAGCCCACATCTGCATGAGTCAGCCTTACTAGTTAAGTTACTTTGACCTTTAAACGAAGAATCTGCACTGCTGACGGAAGCAGGAAAGAATGTTTGGTCTGTGTTGCCACATCAGCGTCTGCCACCATTGTAGCCAAACTTTAAGTAACTTGCTTTCACGCAAGAATTGAGAGGAACAGACCCATTCCAGTGACCATTCAGCTGCATCTCAGAACAAATATAACTACTTTACTTCTATTTGCGTGGCATCTGCTAATGTAACTAAACCTGTGAATAAAATCTCTTAAACACTCAGAACTGAGAAAAATCTCCCACTACATCTGCAATCCAAGAAAAACCAAACATGGAAAGATTAGGAGTGTCAGGCTGGTTTTTTTTAGATAATAGATAGAATACAGTGTTTATGGGGAAGTTTCAGGTCCTGAACTGAAGATCAAGGTGGCGTTTTTTGGTTTGTTTTGTTGGGTTTTTTTACACCACCAAGTTCATTCTCTGTTCCCTATTTAGCACCTCATCAGTGATATGCTTGGTCACAGAAAACAGAGCACTGTATAGTACTACGTAACTGTATTTCATTAATCACCTTTTAAATAAGAGTAAAGAGGAAAGGTAAACAGAAGCCTAGATTAAGGGTTTGCACTCTCTCCAAACTCAAATTCTCTCAGCTTTTCCCACATTAAGCTTCTCCTGCTGTTCCATTCTAACCTGACTTCCCCAAAATGAAAGAAAAGCCTATAAATAAGTGAATTGATAAAATTCTTAGCATAAGTCTATTTTTTATTTATTTATTTGATCTTCTTACAGGGAAAGAACTAGCTCTGGAAGTAACACTTTGATTCTGTTAGAAGAAAAAAATGTAAGCTTAAACTATGATGCAAGATGCAACAATGAGAAAATGGAGAAGTGTATTTAACCACCACCCCCTCTTTCCAAAAACCCCCAACCCAAACAACAAACCTTAAGCATCTTAAGTTCAAGAAAGAGGCAGCATCATGCAGAAGCATAGTAAACTGCTTAGGAAGTAATGGAGAGGTTTTAATGAAAAAAATATTAAAGACTCCAAACTTTTTCATCATTAGATATCTTTAGAACAAACAGTTGATACAAACAAGGTCAACTATTTTTACACTACTTTGAGGTTATTATATTTTTAACTGTTGCTGCTAAAATGGTTTCTTTAGTAGTACTTTTTGGAAAAAAGAAAAATAAGAAAAACCCCAACACCTCCATGTCTCAATTACTAAGAGCATTATACATGTGAGAAAAACAGGGCATACAACATTTCTAAATGAACTTACACCACCAAGAACTCTGAGTTGCTCTCCTTGAAGGTACAAAACCAAAAAACTGACAGCAGCTATTACTGTTGCACTAGTATTATTACACAATGTTTATTAATGGTTTTATATGATTGATGTGAAGACTTCAGCCAGTGCATTGTCTATACAGCTGAGGACTTAATTTTTTTTTATAGCCAATTCACCTCTAAACACACCTCTAGTGTGATTCTTCACTAATAATTCACCACCCACCGTGCTTTTTAGGAATCTAAGTAAAAAAAGTTACACTATAAGCTTTGATTTCCATACAACTTGCACTTCCTTACCCCTAAGCCTGAATTGCTTCATCATACACTGCAGACAGCCACCTGCTGAAGGTATGTCTGCCTGGATCAGGAGCTATATGCACAGGGATTGGCAAGAGCTGGACGAACAAAAATTTACAGATAGTCTATGGAAACAGCTATAAAGAATGAACAAGGGTTTAAAAAAATAACTCTTTGCACAGCCTTTTCTACCCAATTGAGTAGTAACAGGTTTTAGTGGTTTGAGAAGAGAAATAACTAGGTAGTATATTAATTAACTATTCATTTAAAAAAGCTAAATGTTTTACCAGATTTTTACGTCAGTTGCAAAGATTTCCTGATGACATTTTAAATCTCCCGAATGACATCAAGGCCTAGCAAGTGCCATAACGATTAATAAAAATTCTACAACTAATCCAGTTTTAAAAATATTTTTTCCAACCAATGCCAAAACAACTTATGGGGAAAAACATCATTAAAGTTTAGCACAAGCTTAATTCCAAATAAAAATTATTTAGTACATTCATTAACTGTACACTTAATCAATTACCCTCCCAGAGTCTAAAGTTCAAAACCTTTGTACACACTAATCGTAAGTCCACTAAATCAGGAAAAAAATCCCCACTGACGAGGTAATTTATAGCACCTATAAAACATCTTGCTTTAGAAAAGGAAAAAACTTTGAGAAGTGCCAGAAAGAGTAGGACATAAATACAGTAATCAGATGTATAAGCAAAAATACAGCATTGTAAAACCAGGATATGAACACTAGCTTGTTTACATGCCCATATTGGTTAGAAAACAGCTTCAATTTTTAAAGCATTTTCAGGTACTTAAAAATTTATAGCATTGAGGTTTCATTCCAAATTTACACAACACTCGTCTCACTTCCCCTCCACCCTAACCCACAAACACAGGCTATACTTGATATGAAGAAATCTGAGACAAAAGAATCTCCAATTATCACATTTAGTTTATTGGCCAAGTAGAGTTCTTTAAGTTCTGACTTTTTTAAAGGCACAAATATTCTCAGCATTAAGGCACTGCACGCTGTCTCTTCAAGTGGCAAATCTTAAGTCACTGTCTGCCAAAACTCTGAGCAGGAAAAGCTATCAGTTCAGTATAGGGAAGCCTCTACTGTGGTGGTGTTACACTGATCTCTCCACTGTGAAACAAAGGAATAGCTGTACAAATTCCTCTGGAAACTCCTCAAAAAAATATTACTGCATGTTGCCACAACTTACAAAGCTGCAGTCTTTCTTGTATGCACTGCCATTCTTCTTAAGTATATCATAGGTGGAGATTTACTTTATTTTACCATTCTATTACTATATCATGTTTTCGGCATGTTTTTTCTTGTAATGACTTTATTAATATGGTGGTAAAATTAGACTGAACTAATTGAAGCAGGACTTTGTACTTGTGCTCACCGCAGGAAAGTGTCCCAGAATGTGGCCTAATGGCCAATAGTGATTTCCTTCCAAGTCTGCTCTGAACTGGAGCAAAGTCTCTAAGAGCTGGAATGAAACTGCAGACTACACTGGCTCAATTTAAAAAAACAAAACTCCACACAATTATTGCTTTTTTTCCTGATTTTAGTCTAACAAATTAAGGATGATTCTTCAGGTTTTTACTGAGCATGAATGTCTGTTCACTCTAGAAATAAACTAGCAATTCCTAGACAAATATCAGAGTCAGAAATATTTCCTTTGACTGCAATTCATAACATTCCTAAAATACTAAATTTTAAAAAACCCCCAAACCTATCAGTTAACTCCAGCAAAAAACTTTAAAAGCTTCATTTTTTAATATATAAATATTCAGAATTTGTGACAGAATGCTGCGCTTATGAGCACTTGTTTTATCACATTAATAATTGATTTTACATCAAATGTGCATAATGCTGAACAAGTAAACTCCTTAACCCTTACCACATCTACATATTTTAAACTGATTAAACCTCTAGAGTTATAAAATAGCTAACATTTCTCACACCACCACCTTAAAGTATCTCATATATGCTCAATTTTGTACGAGTTATGCTCTCAGTTATTGATAGAACAAACTTTATAAAGTTTTGTGGGCTCCAGCTGCAAACATTGATAGTCTTGAATCCCAGCACTTCCATTAAAACACAGAATTTCAGAAAATAAAGACCCTTAGAATAAGCCAATATGAAAAGGAGAAAGTCATGCCAAATGGACATTTTTAAACAGGAAATCAATTTTCCTAGACTCCGATTTAGTCTGTTTTTAAACAAACAATAACAGGGGGCATGGGGAGTTCACTCAACCTTTTTTTCCAAAATCTGGTTATTTTACACTGCTAAAAGATAAAGGGGAGAAGAGGCTCTTGCATTCACACATGGTAAGAGCTTAGCTTCAATTCACACTTTAGCTTTAAACTTGTGTTGATTAGACTAGGAGGGAAGAGAGAGGCTTGGACAAAAGAAACCCCAAAACCGAATTAGATATACTGAAATTAGATATACTGCAATGCATATTGAGTTATAAATAGCAAAAGTGTATTTAATGTCACTTCCCATGCAGTTTGTTTTGGTTGGTTTTTTTATTTACCTCAATTCATTTCATGCAAGCTGTACCAGCAAAATTTTTGCAAGTACACAGTAACTGTAGGCTAGAATAGTGCTGTTAACAGATCAAATACAGGCATTCTCTTCTGGATTTTCTTGCTCAACAGCCATATATAGTAACAACTCTGTGTAGTAACAACTATAAACTGGAAGGTCTATACTTTTTCTCCATAAAACATCCCTCTCCCATATGGATAAATGAGCAATTCTTATTTTCAGCAAATTTTTTTGGTCCTTTTCTTCAAATCAAGGCTAAACCATTATCAAGCAAAGTTTAAAGCTGTTATTTAAAAAATACCAATGTCACACAGAGCTGTAACTTTACTGCAGCTACCAGTGCCCCAATCTGGAAGACTGCAAAAATAACTAAAGTGAAGAAAGTGGCTGTCTGTCATATACCTTATTACCTGCTTCTCTGACACCATTTCTTTTACTTACAGTAAAATATACATGTTTCATTTAAATGACAGCTAAACTAACAGAAGAATTTAAACATGGCATTTACATAATGTTTTGACTTGTATGGGATCAAATCTAGCTGCAAGTTCAACTTCAGGATACTGACTATGCTGGAAAATCTTGCACCAGGATTTTGGTGCAGTTGGGGATGTCACTGGTGTGTATTCCCAGTGCACAACCACCTAATCATGTTGACTTGCACTGCTTAAGAATTCCGTTTAAGCTGAAGTTGTATTAAGAGGGGGTTTCTTTTTTTTTTTTTTTGTAGTTACTACAATGAAATTTGATGTTTCTGTCAGAACTGGCCAATATTACTAAAAGAAAGGATACTAGAGAATGGGCTTCATTCTGCTTACAAAAGTTAGCAGATATGGACAGTTAATCAACATTAAGAATTATGAATGATTTTTAAAAAGTAAAATACAACTGACAGAAGTGTGCTCACTAGCTAAAACCTAACCAAAACAACAAAAACCCCACAACTAATGATACTTTGCAACATCTTTTAACTTTCTGGTATGTTGTGAAGGTACCCAAAGAAAAGGATGGCAGACAAAAAGACCTTTACCTCAAACATGGAAAGTGTGGAGATCTAAATTTGAACCTGTTGAACATCTATTTTACTGTTTTTACTGACTTGTTTTCAGCAGTTGTCCTATCACACCACTAATGGAAGGACAGCCTTAAATAGTTATACTGTGCAAAAATCAACACCCACCCACTGACTTCACAGAATCACAGAATCACAGAATGTCAGGGATTGGAAGGGACCTCAAAAGATCATCTAGTCCAATCCCCCTGCCGGAGCAGGATCACCTAGATGAGGTTACACAGGAACATGTCCAGACGGGTTTTGAATATCTCCAGAGAAGGAGACTCCACAACCTCCCTGGGCAGCCTGTTCCAGTGTCCTGTTACCCTCACTGAGAAGAAGTTTCTTCTCATATTTAAGTGGAACCTCCTGTGTTCCAGTTTGTACCCGTTACCCCTTGTCTTATCATTGTTTGTCACTGAGAAGAGCCTGGCTCCATCTTCGTGACACTCCCCCTTTATATATTTATAAACATTAATGAGGTCTCCCCTTAGTCTCCTCTTTTGCAAGCTAAAGAGACCCAGCTCCCTCAGCCTTTCCTCATAAGGGAGATGCTCCACTCCCTT
>VYZX01008684.1:68799-91473 GCA_013401335.1 Brachypteracias leptosomus
CCCTTGGTGAAGCCATGTTGACTGCCCCTAATGACCCTCTAATCCTTGATATGCCTTGAGATGGCACCAAGGATAAGGTGTTCCATCACTTTCCCAGGGATGGAGGTGAGGCTGACCGGTCTATAGTTACCCGGGTCCTCCTTCTTGCCCTTTTTGAAGACTGGAGTGACTTTGCCTAACATAAGTAAATAACCACATAAGACAGAGCTGGGCAAGTTGTAATTAATATCTGCGTGAGTTAAAAAGCTGCAAGCAATTGCTTTATCATCAATAATCATACGAGTATCACCGAGTGGTCAATCCGCATTTTTGAACTCCCAGTGCTGCTACTCAGAGCTACTTCAAAGCCATCATTTCCCAACACCCACCTTTTATGACACACTGACTTGAAAGCTAAGCTACTGGCATCTGGGGGAGGTGACGAGTAAGGGTAAAAAAGTGAAACGGGCAGGTTTAGTTTCACCATCAGATGAACAACATAAGGCACAGCTGCATAATTACTGCTGCCCACATACAGGAAGGAGCCAAGAACACACTGTTACAGTGGGAGAAAACAGCAAGATGTCCCCTTTCAAGCACAGGGCAAGAGACATATGAGGCCTTTCACCGATTTTTAATGGATTTAGAGTAAAAATTAATTTGGTATTGCTCAGTCCATTAGAAATTATATCCAAGTATCTCAGTGAAATAATATCTTCGGAAAATGAACATATGCTAGAAGGAAGGTAAAAGTTTCAAATCTGGGCTTTTTGTTTAGTTTGTCTGTTTGCTCATTTTGGATTGGGATTTTTTTGTTTTTTAGTATCTGATCTACAAAGTGAAATTTTCTACAGGCAGTGTACTGCATCTGCACCAAAAAAAAGTTCATCCCATTGCAATACCTTTTAGAATAATTTCATATTAATCGCAGTAACACAGTTCACACACAAATACTTGTGTCTTTCTTCTGATCTAGTATGACCAGAACAATAGAAACTTTATGTAGGTTTCAAAATCAAGGGCTAAATATAGACAGACTAGTAATCCCAGTAAATTCAGTGAGAACATTCACCTTCTTAAAATTAAGCACATGCCTTAGTCTTATGAGATTACGAACAACCTAACATAAACACTCTAGGGAGGAACACCTTGTCTTTTTCATCTACGGAATTAGCATTAGACTCTTTTGGGTCAATTATATCTTAAAATCCTGATCATTCAAAAGACAGCTAACAGAAAGATTTCTTCATAAAACACATGCTTGTAAGTTAACAACACAAATCAATTACCAATGTTTTATATGAAAGTTAGACTGGTTAGTCATTAACTGCTTAATAGATATTCATAAATCTTCCTACACATGGCATGTCTAAACAAACTTTCCAAAGCTTCTTTTCAACTTACTGCATGTTTTATACATCTTTCCATATATTTCCTAATTAAAACCTCCAGCTTTCCGAATAGAACAAGAAGACCATAGCATAAACTACTGTTTAGTCCTATGCATTATGTGCAGATGAAGATATATTATCCCTTTACTTATTTCAACAGGTTGCAACAACACATCTGGTTTTGGGGGTTTTTTATGATGACAGTAAGTCAGATGTGAAAAGTCAATTTATTTGCCTTTTTTGAGACCTGGATGGCATTTTTAAAGTAATACAACTTGTCTATATCAGACTTAGTTTTTGGAATACAGACAAGTAAGTTGCAACAGTAAATTCCATTTAATTCTAGAGCTTTGAGGGCTATTTCAGAGGCCAAAAGATGCATTATGGTAGCAAAACACACAAAAATTTTTGACTCAATGAAGCAAGAATGATTTGAAATCACTTACTACCTGCCAAGTCATTTCTTCCTATACACACTTGTAAATTTTAAATCTCTGTTCTTTTACATGTTTGTGAAGACCTGGGGGTTTTTTTTAAAAAAAGGGTCATGGTTTAAAAAACCCAAAATAATCAAAATGTTTTCCCCTTACATGACATCATAGGTTATCCAACATTCCTCATAGATATCTATTTGGAGACACCCACCAATCAACTTTAACTTCTTTTACAAATATTAAAAAAAACCCTTAAAGTTGACTAGCATTATCATAATGATGAAGGTATACATAGAGATATACCAAAAAAGCAGTTTCTAGTCGGTGAGAAATTAACAGTGTTTTATTATTTCTGTGGACAAATTTGAGTCAATCAATGACTACAGATTCTGCCTATCTAAACACATACAGAAATACACCCGGTATGGGTGTCCTAAGTATTTATGAATTTTGCCAAATTCAAAGTCAGCTAAGTCAACTACAAATAAATCCAACATAGTCACATTTTAACACATAAAATGTATTGTCATTCACAATAAGGAAAATAATAATATGACATTGTCATCACGCAGCTAAAATACTTGTACATTCTTACTAAAAACGATTCCTATTCTTTCCAAAATATTGAGAATTTATTCCCTATTTGCTTTTTAAAAAATATATCTAATCTCATTTTAAAGGTCTTTCCCAACCTAAATGATTCCACAATTCTATGAAAAAATTGCACCCTAATATTCCTAAGAAACACAACTTAGATGACTGAGTTACTCAAAAGGAATTACTAAAGCATGTTACACGTCATTAATTTACTACACTACCTCAAATTATAAACTTAGACAATTTTACCCATGCTGTTTAGGATTTTGAGAGCTTATAAGATGGACCTAAAGAATCTTACCAGCACACAACAAGCCAACTGGACCAACTTCTTCTCTGAACTAACTCTGCCTTATAGGAAAGATGCTTCATATACTCAGGTTTTAAAACATAGTTTGGAATGAAATATTTTTTATCATAAAATCTTCCTAGGACTTGTCATATTTTTTTCACACTGTTAGGATGCAAAGAAATTTTAAAATACTTACTTGGGATACATTGGCTCATAAAGATACTTGTCTCTTGCTGATGGGATTTCAAAAAATAAGATGTATCCATTTGCAGTCTGAAAAAGAAACATTGGTAAGATACATACCTAGTCTATCTGCATCAGTAAAATTTATAGACTCTTGCAATTCCTACATAAATTCCATACATTCCACACATATATACATACCATATCAGGTTTTAGATGTATTAAAAAACTGTACATTTATGTTCCAGGTGAAATTCATACCAGTCTTTAAAGCCCACTGAATAAGACAGAAGTCTCAGTAGGCAGAAAAATGGAAACCAACCCTGTCAATGTACACGCCCAGCCAAAATTTTCCACCTACTCACATAAAACCAGACAGCTACACCAGATATTTTTGAACCTAGGCATCTAATTCCCACCAAGAGAATTAATGCAGAAAGCATGTAGAACAAGACCTCTAGGTATCTGAATACATATGGATGCTACAGAGTGCAATGAAGCTAGGCACTGCCTCTCAATGTTGGTCATCTTGGTAGTTTTCAAAAAACCCTCATGTCACACAGTATCTCTAGATACCACAACACCTTTTCAACTTCCAGTGTCTGAAACAGTTTCTACTATAATTCAATCCCAAGTCATATTTGGTCATTCCGGAAGACTGACTTCAAACTATAATGCTATTCAGAGAACAAATATAAACCATTTAGTTATCGGATGTTCCAGTCATGACTATAATCTGATCCAGTCTTTGTATAAGCAGAGGAGAGTCAAGATGACCAATAAAGTTAGTTGTTCAAAGTACAATTTGTTTAAATTTATCCTTCAGGTAAATCAGCACATTTATTTGGTTAAACAGCGTTTCCATCCAATTATTTTGATATGGGCTGGGCATGTACTCAAAGCACTATTACTAGAGACAAGAAGCGCTGAAATTAATGGTTTCAAGTTGCTTTAAAAGGTTGGTTTCCTTTTCCTTGAATAAAGGAAAAAGTATCACTATTGTCAGCTGAGTTTATCAGTTCACAGATGCCAGGGTTTTTCCCAGTCAAATATTTTGCTTTATCATGAAAGAAAATTGTGTTTTGGCTTCAAAATCCAAGAAACACAATTATTCTCATACAAAGTGAGTATCCTTCTCATGCAAGTGTAAGTTCTGAACCGTAACGGTGAGCTTGAGACAGGCTGAAAATAAGTGGAAGCTTTCTGATGTGCAGTAATATCATGTCCAGGTATTATGTGGTAAAGAAACATGCTCATTTCTAACTTCTTTACAGGTTTTTTCCATTACATCATTAAATATTTAAACTGTAGTTATCTAATCCTGGAAGGAAAAGTAAAACAATACTGTGAAGTATCTTTATACTGATATTAAGGTACAAAGGGCCTTACTGAACACTATTCAAAGCACAAAGTTGCTATTGTTAAAGGTTCATTTCTAAATAGAACCTCAAGTTCCATGAAGAGCTGGATGAAATGCAGAAGCATTCAACCATATGCTTCCTGCAAACTGACCATATTCATTTACATAGGTTTCTACATTGCTTTAGAAACTGTGCTGCAGTGAAACTTACTAAAGTAACCCTCACTATCATCCCTTCCCTGATCATTCTTATCTCTGACATGCAAAAGTACAAATATACAGTACCTTGCAAGAGGTCTCACAAGGTATGATGTTTAATAAAGCTCTGCCTTAGTTATGGGAACACACATTGAAGAGCAGCCTGTGTCAGAGGACTGCCTGTAGCAAGGGGAGGACTTAAATGCCTTCTATATTTCTCCATATTGAAGCATCTTGATCCAATTCACAAGTTTGTTTGGTAAAATCAGGGAAAAAATACAAGTTTAGAAAATGTGCCAATGGTTTAGCAATAGAACATACTAGTATTAAAAGCAGTTAGAATTGCTAGGAGGGGATGACAGTGTGAGAACTGCTCAAGCTTATTTAACTGCACATCATTAAAGTTACTTGAGGTATTTTATAAGGCCTTAGAGGCTAGACCAAAGTTTGCCTTGAGTATAAATAATAATTACCCCAAAGCACATGCTGCAAAGTGATTTACTTTCAGAGGGATGCTCTTGAACACTTGGCAGTCAGAAACAAAAAGCATCATATATTGCTGCTCTAGTGGACATTAGATCCAGACTACACTCCCCATCATTATGTCATTAAAAAAAAGGTGAATATGCCACTTGGCTAATAAGTACATACTAAGCCTTTTGTTCACCTTCTTAAAAACAAAGAACAACACAATTTTATTATTATATAACACTACAATCAAGAAACTCAAGAGCCCAGGTAATAACAAGTAAGAAACTAAATCACCTAACTTGGCTTTCAAACTAGCATTTTTAGCTATTGCATACAATTTCAGTACAGAACTGTTAATTCAGTTCAAGAAAACTAGTAGTATGAACTATTATTTTTAATTAATAACTTGCTTTGTTATTCCTCCTTCATTAGTACCCATTAGTCACCTTCTTAAGAAAAAGTCTCAAAGAAGGGAGAAAATGTTTATTCTCTTGGAAAGAACTCCACTGTTTCACTTGGGGATAAAAGTGTCATGCATCAGCACCTCCTTCATTAAGCTCCCCAAACTGCTTTTCCACACTGTCTCTCTATAACAAAAACACCAGTATTTGTCAATGTGGTCTTTCAGTAGGACTCATTAACTGTTTCAAATTAAACTTAATATATATCTCAAAAGTATACTAAATAAACTCGCAGAATACAGAACTGGTGTTAAAACTACCGTTACAAACCTGTTTGACTATTATTTGTATATATAAACCCAGAAGAAGCAATGTAAGTGTAAGAAACATGAAGAATACTACAAATCTCATGACAGTCATTATAGTATAAGGTGTTTGACCACTTTGAATTTTAATTTGTAAAACTTAAGCTTGCCCCATAAAGTCTCAGTTTAATTAGATTCTGACATCATCTGCCAAAAAGAACACTACACGTTTAGCTGCAGAAAAGCTTGAAATTACAGTAACTGAAATGGCAGAAATTAAAACTAGTCTGTCAGCTGAACCATAAGGTTTCTTGAGGAAACTGATTCCAACACCACAGAAAAAAGTGTAATATGCAACGTAATTCAATATAGCAATTTAAGTATCTCCTGAATTACTGCATAAAGGTATAATTAAAATGTGTTTGGGTAGTTTACTCATGATTATATACTGTATTAAAAATTGAAGAATTCTTTTTTTATTCATAATAATCAGCCTTTTTTGGTAACTTAGCATTTGCTAACTGAAAATATAATCTGTCATTAAGAGAAATACTTTGCTGCATTGATTCCATGAGATCCTTTCAGGTGACTTAAACATTCTAAATCAACTACCAAGTCTACCCCTGCATTACACACAAGATAACAGGAGCATAGGAAATTTAGTTGTTTTAGAGACATGATGATATTGGCAGAGACATGAACTATTCCATAAACCAGCTGGTATTTTCCACTAAGATAACAATATCTGATTGGTTTAAAAACTACAAAGCATTACAAGCATCATTTCAAGCACAAAAGATGTTTTATATTAGGAGATGAAGTCAGTGTACCAAATACAGTAGTTGTTACTCAGAGCTTGTAATTCCACATAAGCAACTTCTAATGGGGAACTTTAATGATTTCATTCTTCATTCTTTTCGAAAAAATATCTGAAATACAATGATCTAGATTTTAAAAGCTAGAAAAAGAAACTTACTCAATTTAAGACCCAATCCTAACATAAGACCTGACCAGAAGTCACTAAAAGTATCATCCTATATCCTAATTCCTATAAACTCTATTCCCACCTTTGTTGTCTTGTACCTCAAATTTTTTAAATGGTGGTGCTGAAATAGTCCACTTTACTGCTGTGAGCACAGCACCAGCTAAGAAACAAGCCTTTATTTCCATGTGAGACAAGATCTCATCTTTACCTTTAAGATCCTTAACAGAGGAGTCTACATATCACCTATCACTGCTCCTGTTTCTGTGTTCTCAGTGCCTTGCAATTTTTTTTAAATCACCAAAAGATACTGCATGTTAATAAAGCCATAGTTTCATCCTCTTAATACCCATCTTCCTGAAACATCTGCAGACCCTATTTATCAAGTTAAATGTGCTTATGACACCTAGCTCCTCAAGTATTTCTTACATTAACTTGTCTTTAAATTTCCTTGTTCTTAGTGAACAGATTACTGCAGTAATAAGATGCTGGATCAGCCCCCACCAATACATCTAAATATTACTTTAATACAAAGAATGGCTGTTCATCCTTCAGGGGAAGAAATGAATGAAAACTACTAAAGAAAGCTTTTATAATTAAAAAAACCCTTGGTACTATTACATATTTTCACAAGATAAAGATCAATTAAATGTATTTACAATCTGCAAGTTTGCACAGTTTAACCACGGTAAGAAGTAAAAACCCTACTTACTGAAACAGCTATCATGGTGCTGTCAGACCGCCATTCTGCTTGCTTATAAGGTCCAAACTGAGAAGCTGCTTTTGAAAGTTCCTTGTAGCTTACAATTAATACACTGGGCTGGAAGAAAAAAGAAAACAATTACATCTCATATCTAGAAGGAAAGGTATGTTTATTATGTTGTGATATAACTTTAAACAACTACATTTCCTTAACAGCAACAACTTGTTTCCCTTGAAAAGTGCATATTTGACAATACATCACAAAATGGTGCTTTTAAAGCGAGTTTATGCAGAACTCCAGCTGTACTGTCATTCCTAATCTCAGTCCTTCAAACCCAAGCCATTTAAATAAAATACTCATTTGCCCAGACAGGAGTCATTACAAAACATAGAAATTTCAATTTAGACAAAGGGTGACTGACGCCTAAGATGAACAGAAGCACCTCAAACAGGCTCCTATAATGAAAAGGACTATTAAATTAACAAGCACAAAATAAATATGCTATATTGATACAATATATGGACTTCCTCAGTCTTCAGTTAAATTAAACAAGCCACACTTTTCTTCTTGTAAAAGAAGTTTCCCTTCAACTTCATAACTGATGCTTTCCCTAACTTTATCAATGCCAATTTTTCTTCAGTATTGCAGTAGCAAACTCTGTACCAAAAAGAGCACACTTCTCCAGCCCCTGGAAGGGAAGCAAAAAGCTAAACTGTAATCACTCTTTTTACTGAAAGTAATCATGAAAACACCTGGCAAACCTCGTCCACCACTAGCACCATGAGCGATGACAACTTACTATAGTTCTTAATTTACTTGCTCAAACTGATACTTTGTTGCTGGTACAACAAATCTAAAAACCTTAATTCTACTCAGAAATCACGTGGGTGTCTGCTTCCCCCGGAATTCAGTGGGTAGCTACTACCATTCTATTTGTATCAGTTGTTTCAGTTCCCCTTAAGAAAAAGTAGAGTTACAAATTAATCTAAAAGGAAATATAGTATGAAATGAAGTAATCAAATGTTTTCACTACACATATAAATAAGGATCTGAATTAATGTCACACAGGCAGCCATAGCCTTGGTAAATTCATAGCATCATTTTGCATGCTGTAGACGGCGCAACTACTTAAATTTCACACACACACAGAACTGAATTATCAAAAATAAAGTTAATATTTATACTCTAAAGCATAACAAGCAAAATAATCTTTACCCTAAGAACTATATACACCAGCTTTTTCAATTCATGTGGCTTCTTACAGATATTTGCAAATCAAATTACCTAATCTTAGATAGATAACTAATTATTCTGAACAAATTCTTATTGATTGTGCTCATGAGCTCCACAGCTTTTCACTGCTTGGCTTAGATCCACCTTAACTGCCTTAGGTTAACAGAGAAGAAAGACCACGTGACAGCACAATCTTGGTAATCTGCATCATTAGTGCAGATCTGGAGACCGATCTTAAAGCAATTCTGTGCTTCAAGCATTTTAGCAGCAGGCAAAAAAGTTTTAGGGGCTCATTAATACACAATTTTCTTTCTATATTGCCACTTTTACAGAATGTAATGACAGTATTTATACTATGATGTTTTTGTGATATTTATTCACAAGAAAGCTGCTAATACACCTTAGAACTGAAGAATATTCTGCATCCACAGCATCTATAAAATTCGTATAAATTGATTTCTAGACTGATCTCATTTTGTGCCATTAAAAGTGCAAGCAATTTTATTTTTTTTCAGTTTAAGTAGCCTCTTTTCTTATTAGACTGCAGAACCACTTCTAATTCAATGTTAAGTTGTAAATATTTCACTGATACAATGTATTTTCACATAACCCACAATTCGGTCTTTACTAGTAAGACCAATTGTTCTCCAGGTACCCAGATCCCTGAGCTGGAAGAGAGGGACGAGGAGCAGAATGAAGCCCCCATAAGCCAAAAGGAAATGGTCAGTGACTTACTACATCACTTAGATGCACACAACACTATGGAGCTGCATGGGATCCACCAAAGAGTTCTGAAGGAGCTGGTGGAAGTGCTCACCAAGCTATTTTCCGTCATCTATCAGCAGTCCTCCTAACTGGGGAGGTCTCAGTTGACTGGAGGTTAGGAAATGTGACATCCCATGTACAGGAAGGGCCAGAAGGAGGATCTGGGAACTACAGGCCTGTCAGCCTGACCTCAGTGCCTGGGAAGTTTATGAAGCAGATTATCTTGAGTGACATCACAAGGCACATAGAGGACAACTAAGTGATCAGGCCCAGTCAGCATGAGTTTATGAAAGGCAGGTCCTGCTTGACTAACTTGATCTACTTCTATGACAAGGTTACCTGTTTAGTGGATGAGGGAAAGGCTGTGGGTGTTGTTTACCTGGACTTCAGGAAAGCCTTTGACACCATTTCCCACAGCATTCTCCTGGAGAAACTGACTGTTCATGGCTTGGATGGGCAAAACACTGGCTGGATGGCTGGACCTAGAGAGTGGTGGTAAATGCAGTTATGTCCAGTTGGCAGCCAGTCACAAGCAGGGCTCCCCAGGGCTCAGTATTGGGGCTGCTTCTGTTTAAGATCTTTATCAATGGAAGGCACCTTCAGTAAGTTTGCAGATGACACCAAGTTGGGTGGAAGTGTTGATCTGCTTGAGGGTAGGGAGGCTCTACAGGGGGACCTGGACAGGCTGGATTGATGGGCCAAGGCCAGTGGTATGAGGTTCAACAAGGCCAAATCGCAGGTCCTGCACTTGGGTCATAACAACCCCATGCAACAAGCTACAGGCTTGGGGAGGAGTGGCTGGAAAGCTGCCCAGCAAAAGAAGACCTGGAGGTGTTGGTCAAGAGCCAGCTGAATATGAACCAGCAGTATGCCCAGGTGGCCAAGAAGGTCAACAGCATCCTGGCACGGCCAACAGGACTAGGGAAGTGATTGTACCACTGTACTTGGTGCTGGTAAGGCTGCACCTCAAACATTATGTTCAGTTTTGGGCCTCTCACTCCAATAACAACATTGAAGTGCTGGAGCATGTCCAAAGAAGGGCAACAAAGCTGGTGAAAGGTCTAGAGCACAAGTCCTATGAGGACCAGAAGAATAGTAAGGAAGAAGGAAATGAGTAAGCAAGTCTTCACTCCAACTGAAACTTAAAACTAGCAAAAGCTGCCTAAAATAGCTAAGAAGCACATCTGGAATTTTACAATTTTCAGCAGAGAAAATCTAGCATTTTGATATAGTATATTTTGCTTCTCAAGAAGAAGGTAAAGTCAGGCAAAACAGAAGCTACCACTTACTTATGAACAGAACTGTGAAGGAGGATGGTCACAGAATACCAAAAATGGTGAAAAGAAAAAAAATAAACCAAAAAGATAACCCTAAAAAGAATATAGTAGTATCATTACCAACGAGTAAAATTCTCCAGTACTCTAGTTAATGCTACTGAAAAGAGGGAAACAGAACTTCTTGTTCCCACACTTAAATATACTTTGTCACCTTCCCTTCTTACACATCATCCAGCTGCCTTGGCTATCTTTTCACAAGAGCACTGTCCACTCCAAAATCTTCATAGGTCTCAACAATGACTTCCTAGGATAAAACACCCCCTTTTTACTGAGGTGATATTATGGCAACATTCACAAGAGATGGCTGAAAGCAAATGTGTTTTGGATTACTAATGCTGAAATACAGGAGTTGCACAATTTCTAAAATTGTAAGGTAGGAAGAAAAGACACCTAACTCAAACTACTTTAAAAGACATTTTCATTTCATAATCAGTTGTTGTGATACATTAAGAATTCCTTTGGACTTTCCACTAAGAAAGATGAGCTCTGCATCAATATCAGGACAAAATACCTAAGCAACCAATTTTCAAAAAGCCACCACAAAAAAACACACAAAACCAAACTGATGGTGAAATAATTTTAAAGTGTTACTATTTTACTTAATTCTACCTGACCAAATACAACATTTTTCCCATTTTCTTTTTTTAAGCAGTAACTATGAGTAGCATAAGTAGTCTCAGAACACTGAACTATGTAAAGTAGTTTCTGTGAAGGAATCTGTCAAGATATACAAACCCTGTAGCAAATTCTCTCAGCAAGCTTAGACATGCAATATTATCACTTCACTTCTCTGAACACATTCTACCACATTTGATGTAAATGCAAGTCAAGTAAACTTTTAAACCCTAAACTAAGACCTAAAACCTTCTCTGAGCAAGCCATCTTTAAATAGGGCAAGTAGAATAGACATGAACAGCAGCCTACCTAGGAGTAATTTGTTTGTTGTAACTGAGATGTTTAAAGGGCTTCAAAGAAAATGATACACTAAATTGGGCAGGGGTGCAATCACTGTTTGACAGAATGTAAAATAATCAAAAAATGAATTTTCCTTAATTCTGTGGTTTGACTGCTGCAGGTTAGTGACAAACCGTGCCTACAGCGGATTTCACTAGTTAATAGGTCAGCAAATACAATGGAAAACTACTGGACTAAGTTTGAGAAGTAAACAGCTAACAGCATGCACACATGCAGACATCGAAACTTCCTAGTGATCCTTTATTTTTAATTGCTCTCTTACCCTATGTTCACTCGAACACAGAAGGAAAGAGAGCTAGACAGGAACACTGCCACCCAAAAAATTACTAAAAATATGAAGTAATACTCTTGATCAGGCTTGGGGATGTTCCTGTAAGACATCAGCACTCCCATATTTTTAGGCAGAACAAAGAAGTAATTTTTATATCTGTATTAAATATGAATAGCAAAATCATACCTTGCCTGTATTCTAAGAATGTTGCCATCAGGCAGTTGTTATAGTCATAACCAAATTCTTACGCACTGCAAAAAGTTAAATGTTTTTCTTAAATGCCAGTAAAGTTGCACAAAATCCAGTTGTTTCTGCACAAATAAGACCCAAGAACATTGAGAATTTCTGACTGTTTTGCCTAGCCTAGAAAGAGCAAACATGTTCAGTTCTGAACTCCATTTTTTATTTTGCTCTTTTTATTGCAACTATAAATCCCAAGTAACATGAATTTTAAACTCAAGTAAATTTTATAATCTTTATTCTCATCTTTAATGGATTCTCATCTTTAAAGCCATAGATTCATTGTTACTAATTTACCTTTAAAAGACTTATTTTACATTTAATTATAGCTTTCAGACACTGAGTATTGTGGGAAGACTAGCATTCTTTTCACAACTGTTATATCTAGGAAGAAGATTCTTGTATTTGCTGAGAACATGCAAAAGTATAAGCAGCTGACAACATGGTGTTATGTATGGATTTGGGTTTTTTAATGTTACATCAATACAAGAGCCTGCATGGCCATAGATAACTGCTAAAAACCAAATATTCTCATCCCCTAACAATTTAGTATTCTAAACATCAAAATCTAGTATCATTTAGATTCAAGACACAATTTCTTTCCAAAACACAAATGTTCTCCTTAATTTTATAAGCCAAATGCTTCAACACTGAATTAGGCTGTAGGCCTAAGACAAAAATCAAAACCACACTGTTACAATCTAAGTGACGAGGACAAGACTGGGAGAAAACAGAACAAAAGTACGGTGACACTGCACTTCACTTCGTCATTAGATGGTCTGTGCTCCACTTTAAAAGCTGAAGCTTTGTATGTTTATAAACTAATAAACCAGAAAGCTTAGATGAAGAAAAGCATGCATGCATAAGGAAGCAAAAGATTCACTAGTAAGCACCAGAAGGAAAAGAAAAGATCACAAAAAGCCATTCTGCCAGTAACAAAGATACAAGGCAGTGATGAAAGAATTTCTAAAAGCAGGGTTAAGTCTGAAAACATAACTCTAATTCAGTTTTAAAAGCAGCTGAAATGCTTAGAATCAACAAAGTATCCATCTAACAAACACAGCACACAGCTCCCAATACCATGCTTCACATAAGCTGCTGTGAAAGAGTTCTAAAAACTCAAAGTGAATCAGAACTGCCAATCACTACCCTTCCCAAGTGAAAGTTTTTAGTTAACTTACTGCTCAAAAACACTGCCACTAAGAAAGGCCGTATTCTACAGACCTTAGCAATTCATCGGGCTGAAGAGCAGCAAAGAGCTTAAATGTGGATTAAATAGAATTGTGTGCGATGTAGAACAGACTTTCTCATCTCGTCTCTGAACTTGTCCTGGCAAACGACTCTGTTATGTGCAAATAACTGGACAGCCGAAACTGAGGAGGATTTTCTCTGCATGCAAGTAATTCTGAGATGTCTTTCAGGGGTCATCTATTTCATATTAATACAGGAGACAACTAAAACCTGGTAAGGCCTACCGAATATTCACATAACAATTTTACATTTGACAGGGTAAACCCATCAGTCTAACAGGTATTTCTCATTTATGTAACCATAAACACGTTTAGCACAGAAACAACAGCACAACTGTTACTGTTAGTGATGTATAAAAAGGAATGGCCTTCTCAGACAAATGTCTGATGGGTATCAGTATTTCAGGGTCAAATTACTAAGGAAAAAACACAGCAGAAGAGGCAAGACATCAAAGTTTGCACTGGTGTTATCTGTGTCAAATTGTTCACAATACACAACCACTTACATCATTATCAAGATGTCTGTCATCCATTTTGCAAATTCCAGATAAAAACTCTGTATACAGAGATTGTATCTAATCCTAAGAAAAGGCCACATATAGTAAATTATTCTGCTTACAGTTCTGAGATGAAAGCAAAATCCTGAAAGCGTGGTGAAAATATAATTATTTTTTCTTTTAATGGCCACCTGTAATAAAAAACCAATACAAAAACAACTGCATATTTTAAAATATATTCATTGACATATTGTATGAACTATAAGCACTGGTGTCACAAGGAACTCCTTTTATAGCATGCCAAAATGGTTACAGAGATCACTTCTCTAACAGCAGCATAGTCCCCTGTTTTGTCCTATGTGTTTAAATAACATCTGTGCTTAGATTTAAAGCCATGTATCAAGTTCAACTTTAATACTGAAACAGCCAGAGACTGAAAAGCACATAAGAATGAGTTACAAGAGCTTCCGGAATACAGACTTGCTCAGAATTTAGAATGAACATGGAGTATTTGACAATCTAGGAATCTTATGCTTTCCCAGAAGATTATAGTTCATTTGGATGAACTGATTCAACATCAAATCACCAGAAAAAAGCCAGGAAATTTAAAAAACAGGAGTAGAAGTAAATCATAAGCTGATAAGCACCTAGGTAATTAAGAGATGTTCTTCAAAATGAGTAGCTGAGACAAGCTACTCTTGGCTTCAAAGACCTTACAGAACTGGTTTTGACTGGCAGAGCCATAGCAGATAGTCCAACCTCCAGGAGCTTGCATTAAACGTTCAAGGCCAGTACTTTTTCCTGTCATTGCCACATGTTTGTTAAGATTAAAGAGGGGAAATGCTGAGCTATATTTATACATACAACTACGTCATCAGACTATTCTTGTTGCACACAATTCACTCTTCAACACTTACAGGAGGAACTTCACTCATCTATCACACCTCCTTCCTCAGTTGCCTACATCTTCCCTTAATATCTAGAGCCCTGTGGGTATCTAGAATTCCCTGCACTGCCTCAAGCTCTTTATTTCATGAGATAACCAAACCAATATCAAATTAAAAGCCACTGCTGTTAAAGGAGTAACACTTTCAATGAGCAAACTACAATGCTCCTTTGATCCCTTCATGAGCTGAAAAAAATCAGGCTTCCATTCATTCAGTAAGTTGAACCACCCTATAAAACCTATCACCAGTCCACCATAAGAGCCACTAAATTACAGGTGTGAGCGGCAAAGATCCCAACACTTGGGACTTCACAACTGCTTCATGAAACCTCATCTTTAGTTTCCAAGTCAATCTGTGAAACACCAATTACCTCACAGAATCATTTTGGTTGGAAAGGACCTCTAGGATCATCAAGTCCAGCCTTCATTCCAACATCTCCCTAACCACTAGACCATAACCTCAAGTGCTACATCTACTCATTTTTTGAACACTTCCAGGGATGGTGACTCCACCACCTCCATGGGCAGCCTGTTCCAGTGCCTGACCACTCTTTCAGTAAAGAATTTCTTCCTAAGATCCAATCTAAACCTCCCCTGGTGCAACTTGAGGCCATTTCCTCTCGTCCTATCATTAGTGATTTGGGAGAAGAGACCAACACCAGCCTCACTACAACCTCCTTTTTGGTAGCTGTAGAGAGCAATAAGGTCTCCTCTCAGTCTCCTCTTCTCTAGACTAAACAAGCCCAGTTCCCTCAGTCGCTCTTCGTAAGGCATGTCTTCCAGACTTCTCACCAGCCTTGTTGCCCTTCTCTGCATCTGCTCCAGCACCTCAATGTCTTTCTTATACTGTGGTGCCCAAAACTGGACACAGGACTCAAGGTGCAGTCTCACGAATGCCAAGTACAGGGGCATGATCACCTCCCTACTCCTGCTGGTCACACCGTCTCTGATACAGGCCAGGATGCCATTGGCCTTCTTGGCCACCTGGGCACACTGCTGGCTCATATTCAGCTGGCTGTCAACCAACACCCCCAGGTCCTTTTCCACCAGGCAAATCTCCAGCCACTCTTCCCCAAGCCTGTAGCGCTGCGTGGGGTTGTTGTGACCAAAGTGCAGGACCCGGCACTTGGCCTTGTTACACATCATTCAATTGACCTTAGCCCATCAGCCTGTCCAGATCCCTCTGCAGAGCCTTCCCGCCCTCAAGCAGATCCACACTCCCACTTAATTTTGTGTCATCTGCAAATTTACTGAGGGATCATTCGATCCCCTCATCCAGGTCATCAATAAAGATATTAAACAAAACCAGTTCCAAAACTGAGCCCTGGGGGACACCACTTGTGATCGGTCGCCAACTGGATTTAACTCCATTTACCACAACTCTCTGGGCTCAGTCATCCAGCCAGTTTTTAACCTAGCAGAGTCCACCTGTCTATGCCATGAGCCACCAGCTTCTCCAGCAGAATGCTGTGGGAAAAGGTGTCAAATGCCTTACTGAAGTCCAGGTAGACAACATCCACTGCTTCTCCCTCATTCACTAGGTGGATGTTCATTTTAGCATTTCAGAGAGCTAGTATCATGAATTGAAGTTTCCTATTTCAAGCAACTAAGTACTTAACATTTTCAGAATGAGAATACTGACAAGCTTTCTAGCGCTGTCAATGGATGCAGTTTCATTAGCTCTTACTATCATGGAATCTTCCGAGGTACCTAGGCCAGAAAATTTCTTCTGATTTAAGAAAAATACTTATAACAGCAGTCTCCAAAGTGTAATGCAATCCATTGGGGTGCAAGAAGAAAACACCTTTTTTTTACTACTAATACAGAAAGTAAAAAATTAAAAAATGCATTTATCTCAGCTTTATCTCATTCTTTTTTTTTTTTCCCCTTTGTAACCCTGGAACTGGCTTCCTAGAGAGGTGGTCGCTGCCCTAAGCCTGTCAGTGTTTAACAGGCATTTGAGCAATGCCCTCAATGACATGCTTTAACTTCTGGTCAGCCCTGGTGTGGTCAGGCAGTTGTGCTAGATGATCACTATGCATATGCATATAATGCACAAATAAATACAAGTATACATATTGGGGAGCATGCTCAGAAATCCCTCACCAATACTGGTGCATGATCAAAAACATTCACCACTGATCAGTGGTCTTTTTTATCCACAACCCAATCTTTCCCTATAAAATAACACACAAAGTAGTCAAGGCCTTTTTGGTTCAAAAACACTGCCAGAATTCCACCTGTTTTTATCTACACTATTTAATCCAGTTTCTAATATTATTATCTATATGGTTTTGAAACCAGAAAACAATCTAAGTTTTGGGATAAATTTTCCTTAGTTCCGTTATTTCTTAGCACACAGTAGGTGAAAAGGAGCTTTAAACATTAGCACCTCACTTGAAAAATACACATATTGAATGTAAATTGACATGCCTGGAAGTATTTCAAAGGGCCCACTGTTCTTGAAAAATTAAAAGCAGAACTTTACTAGCCTTATCACCTCATTCTTACATGAAACTTTTCATACACAGTTGAGATAGTAATAAGTCCTAACAAGAACATTTGCCTGAAGGCTTTTCTGCTTCAAGAAAACAAATTAGTTCAACCTGACCAGGACCTAGCCTTGTTCCAAAGAAGATACTTCAGACAAAAGCAATAATTTTAGTTTGTTTTATAAAAGTTCAACATATGATTTTAAGCTTCACCTTCAAAAGCAAAAAAGCAAACAAAACCCAAAAAATAACAACCAAAAACCACCCAAAAACCTCAGCTGCATGCATCAAAACAATACAAAAACTTCCCTTAAAAATGCCCTTAACAGGACTCTTTGTCTTACAGGATTTTGCCAACAGCTGGATGCCCACAGAGGTGTTGAGACTGTAACATAACTTTTTAGTCTAAGGTCAGTCAGTGATCACACCTGGCAAAGTCAGCACCTTCCTCAAAAGCACCCATTATATACTGAATTAAAATGCATTTAAATAATTTTAATGACCTGTAAGTTTGCTCAACTTTTCTGTATCAAGTAAGTTCTTTTAGTATTCTGTCTATAGCCAGCTATACAGCACTTAACATTTCAGAACAAGCCTGAGCATGTAAGTTCATGAACACCGTCCTCAGGAATAAAGTAAACTACATTGTAGACAGCAGGGCACACCTTGAGAAGCATTTTATAAGTCCCGTCTTTTTCATGTATTTTCCTGGAAAAGGAGATCAGTTCTGCCCCTTTGATGGACTACAATTATAGGTTTAACAACTGGCAAAAGCTAGAAGAGTGTACACTTTACCTACATTGTGTGCCACGAACCTAAGGAAACGGACACCAGGTGATGATGTTGGCACAACACAGTTACTGGGCTGGTATGTCCCAGCTGGCCACTCGTACAGGTTAAAACAAACAGCACCAACACCCCATCCAGGAACTAATGAACAGGCACACAGAGCAAAACACAAGCTGAAGTGATGAAATCTCAGCATAACTTAAGGTTTTAAGGCTATGACTGTCATTTGATACCTTTCAGTACCAGCTTTCTAAAATTGGATTGTTAGCTTTCTCCTGTAATCTGAGGTGAACTCTATAACTTATCTGCAGCTGGAGATATTTATAGACAGATTTAGGGTCTAATCTAGGCAGTATTTAAAAGGATCCAGCATCCAAATTTAAAGTCGATATCACAGATGTTCCATTGATTGCATCACCACAAACTGACAAACAACATTTTTGCTACCACACTAATTCAAACAGAATTAAAAGCATGGCATTTAATGTCGATTATTCACATAGTCTCAAACTGGGTGTTGCTAGAGTTGCAACTTCCACGCAAAAGCCGTAACAACTCTTTCAGTCAAGGTTGCAAAACTTTCAAGCTTTTCATAAAAAGAAAAGTTCGTGAACTTCTGTGTTACATCATTACCTATTCTGTTTTTAATAAATATTGTGTTTTAGATCTCTTGCGTTCATATGTTCTTTTATATAAAGCACAGAACACGTTAAGGCAGGAGACATGAAGCATATTTGCAAAAAACGTATCGCTACAAACACATTACATTAAGCTTAAGTGCTTTGATTTAAAGACAGAGTAAAAAATAAAGAAGTTGGTTAGAAGTCTCATTTTCAGGAATAACAAGTGTTAACTCCAAGCAGATTAATCTTATGTATTTTCTTGACATAACATTGCTACCAGTAAACATCATGGCTAACCCCTCTGATTCACAAATAATGAAGTATTCTGTAAGCTCTAGTCCAAAATTTTAGAACCCCTTCTGGAACAGGAACCCCCCCAAAAAAAAAGCATTTTACAGGTGAGAGGGCTTTTCAGCTGGGAGAGCAGGGTCTGAGGGTCAACAGGAGGACAGATACTCACTCTGCAGTACCAGATGCTTAGCTGAGAAGGGGACAACACTGCGAAGAAAGCTCTTTGAGGATCCGTCTGGATGTGAAGAGGTTGCTCCAGGGATTCCAGAGGACTCAACAGCCTCTTGGGCCAGCCGCTGAGAAAATACATGGCTGTAGATTTCCCTCTTTCCGAGAAGCGGGCTCTCAGCTCACTCTAGCCTTGGCGGGGGACGGCGGGGACATCAGCCTAAGGAGAGGTGCAGGAGGGCTCGCTGCTGGCTCGACGGCCTCCAGACGAAGGGCTCTGACCACCGGCCCGAGGCCGACCACGCATAATCGCCAGCAAAGCGACGGGACCTCTGGGCTCACCACCACCGCCTGCGCCCGGGAGTCGCGTGGCAAAGGCCTCCCCGCCGCTGAGAGCCGCGAGCCGTCGCCCCCGGCCGCTACCGGGGCCGGTGCTTTCGCGTGGGTGTGGGGGAGGGAGGAACGGCTGTCGCCGAGGGTAGAGGCGGAGGCGAGTCTGGGGAGGGGCGAGTGCCAAACGGGCCGCGGCCTGAGGGAGGCGGCGGGGCTGGTGGCCGGTCACTGCTCCGAGCGGGCCCGCGGGAGCTGTGGCGGCTGCAGCGGCGGCTCCTCCCTCCTGCGGGTACCTCGCCCGCCCGCTCTCCGTGTCGCTGTCGTCTTCGTCGCCGCCGTCGAGATCCCCGCCGCCATCTCCCACCTCCGCCCCCGCTACGGCGTCTAAACGCCGCGGTCTCGAGCGCGACAGCAGCCCCGCCACGGAGGGGGGCGGGGCGGGGCCGAGCTCGGGGGTGCCCATTGGCCCCGGCGGAGGGACCGCGCGGAAGTGACGTTAGCGGCGGCTGAGGCTCCCACCCCCGTCCCCGAGAGACTTCGCGTCAAGGTTCCGGGTGAAAAGGCACGCGCCGGCGTCAGAGGTGGGGTGGCGTGTCCGCGCGCGGAGGGGTGTCCCGCGCAGGCAGGATGGGATAGGGGAGTGGTGTCCGGCGCCGGTCTGCGCGTGCGCGGGCCCTGGGCCGCGCAGCCGATGGCGTCCGGCCGTGACAGGCCCGTGACGGGGGGGGAAGGGGAAGGGTGGATATCGCCGGGAGTGGCTGGTGGGCGGCCTTTCCCTAGCTACCCCCCCGGCTCTTCCCTGGACCGTGTCCGCAGCGCGGGGGGAGCTGCGCCGAGCAGGCGAGCCGGGGGGGCGGCGGTGTTCGGCAGGGCTCGACCTCGGGCCGCTCAGGCCTCATCGCGCTAGTATGCCCCGGGCCTCGCCGGGGCTTGGTGCTGTGGAGTCTTTGCACGCAGGAGGCACCTTTCGCACGGGGCTGAGGAGGCTGCTCAGGGGCGTCAGGAAGGGCCGCCGTAGATGGTAAAGGCAGGTCTGGGTGGCAGAGGCCTGCCGGTTTGCGGCGGGGACGTCGCCATCGACGCTGTGTTCTCGGGACAGGGACCAGGGAGCAGGTCACGCAGTGCTGGGGCTTTGGCGTCAGGCTGCCAGATGCTGGCGCAAGCGTTTCTCCCAGGTGGAGCAAGGATCTTATTATTCTAAAAAAAAAAAAATCTCACTAGGTTGTTTTTCATCCAAGACCTGTTCCTTAATTTTGTTTCCATGATCGCCCAGATGTTTTGGTTCACACATTAAGGAGAGAGCAGGAGCACATGGTGTGAAGGATGAAAAGTAGAAACTAGGGCTTTGGCTTTAGATGCAGTGAATAAGGGAACTGGGAAATAAAAGGAGATGAAAGGGAGCTAAGGTTAGATGGCTCACACCATTGTGAGGGCAGCGCCTGCATTGGAAAGAAATAATACCAGTAGAATTAATCAAGAAAGTTTGCTGAACCAGTCCCCCAGCACTGCTTGTTAGAAGAGTTCCTCTGGATTGAGGTGTCTCACTGTGTGCAAATTACAGAGTTTCTTCAAAGAACATGGTATGTCCACTGCTAAGGCCTGCTCTCTCCTAACATCTTGGTAATAAATTGTTACCACAGGAATACAGCCTTCCAGCTTAAGTATTTCCGTCTGAACACAAACACAGAAGTTACTTATCCACATGTATATGGTAGAAACTAGAAAAAATGTAATATACCTTGGAAAAAAATGTAGTCAAGGAAAATACAGTAAAGTGAAATACCAAGATACTTCACACCCTAGACATTTAAGTGGGCAACTTGGAATTGCCTTACCATCAAATTCCCTGCTGTCAGACAGATGCTAATCAGTGCTTCTACAAACACCCTCCTTGCAACAGTCTCTGACCCCTTTTTGGCTTGCTTTTTTGGTAGCCAGCCTTCTAAACTAGGAAATAATATTCGGGAGTTTAGCAGCATCTTATTAGCTCCCCTTCTATTCCTCACATTAGGAGACAGATGACACAAAATACATTCAGAAGAACAGGCAGGACTGTTAGAATCATCCTTCTAGATTAATTACATTTCATCTCACTTGATGAAGGAACAGAGAAATGTCTCAAGAAAATCCATGAAACAATCAGTAAGGGAACCTGTGTGTCTTTCATGCTTCTTTGTGGCACCGTTACTTAATGCTGCAGAATCCTAACATGTATGTATGCATGAGAGGCAAACATGCTTCCAGCTGCTCGGGCTGCTCCTGCAGGAAAATTAAGAGAATCTATCATAGAATCATAGAATACCAGGTTGGAAGGGACCTCAAGGATCATCTAGTCCAACCTTCCAGGGTAAAAATATAGTTTAAATATGATGGCCCAGCACCCTGTCAAACTGAGTCTTAAAGCTGTTCAATGTAGGGGAATCCACCACTCCTTGAGAGATTATCCCAGTGTCTAATTGTTCTCATGGTGAAAAATTTTCTTCTGGACTCCAATCAGAATCTCCCCAGAAGCAACTTGTACCCATTGCCTTTTGTCTTTTCCATGTGACTCCTTATAAAAAGGGAGTCTCCATCTTCTTGGTAGCCATCCTTTATGTAATGGTACATGGTAATAAGGTCTTCCCTAAGCCTTCTCAAGGCTGAACAAACCCAGTTTTCTTATCCTTTCTTCATATGGCAGGTCTTCCAGTCCTCTGATCATCCCCATGGCCCTTCTTTGGACCTTTCCCAGCCTGTCTGCTTCTTTTTTTATACAGCTGGGACCAAAACTGAACGCAGTACTCAAGGTGTGGCCTGACCAGCACAGAGTAAACTGGGAGAATGACTTCTTTATCTCTGCTGGTGATACCTTCAGTAATACAACCCAGCATCCTGTTGGCTTTCTTTGCTGCTGCAGTGCATTGTTCACTCATGTTGAGCCTGCTGTCCACAAAGACTCCCAGGCCTCTTTTCATAGGGCTGCTCTCCAGGCAGCTGGATCCCAGTCTCAGCTACATTCCTGGGTTATGTGTTCCCAGGTGCAATACCCTACATTTGTCCCCGGTGAACTTCATAAGACTCCTGCTAGACCGCTCTTCCAGCCTGTCCAGGTCTTCCTGGAGAGTGGCTCTCCCTTGTATGTTCTATCCCATTCGTATTGGTGTTGTCTGCAAACTTCATCAGGGTGCT
>VYZX01008685.1:35812-80889 GCA_013401335.1 Brachypteracias leptosomus
CTTAAAATACACAAAAGCAAAGAAATACAAAGTGGAGTGAAAACTCCATCCAGTCAGTTAAGGACAGTGTCAGACCAAATGGTCAGCTTTATGCTTGGATTTTTTGCTTTCCCAACTTTAATCAAAAAATTGTAACATTGGTCCTGATGATCTTTTTCATCTCTGTATCACTTTCTTTATTTTCTTTTAAAAATGATACTGAAAATAAAGCTCCATGTATCTAAAACCTGTGTTGTTGAAACTTGGAATGAAAATACATAGTCTCTAAGTTGTGTGGGGTTTATTTTGTTTTTGTTGCTTGTTTAAAGGTAGTGTGTGTTTTGCTTGTTCTGGAGCACACAAAAGATTCAAATCAGTAGAAAATAAGAATCAAGAACCATGTCTCTGGGTATATCCAACTTCCAAACTTGTACCTACTTTTAAGAGACATTTGAAACAATTTCCTACAAATTGAACTATTAACACTTAAAAATGAAGAGAAAAGAAGATGTAAAGGAGACATGGCTAATACCAAATGGCATTTAAGAAGCTACAGTCACCCTGAGGAAAAGATCTTTAAAACGTTTCCCAATATCCTGAAGTCACTCTAGAACACGTCTTCTGATTACTTTCTAGGTCTTATATCTAAAGGGTGTTCATCGATCTACAATTGTCTTCTCACACATACACTTCTTGTATGGGACTGCAGCTTCAAGAGATCCTACACACTTAATATCTGAATGCCTTAAGTGGAAAATACATCCTGTAATATTTCTGTAAGTATTTATCATCCTTTTAATCTTTTAAAAATTTAGTCAAATAGAAGCAATTTTCACTTCAGGATTTCAAAGTAATACACAATTCATGTTTTCACAAACTCAGGATAGGCTAGCTTCTGCTAATGTGAGTCATGCACTAATGAGGAAAATATAATGAAAACAGGAGGCAATAACACCATCTTCTTCCACCTTCCTGGAACATGGATTATATACCTTTCTAATCGTTTCTGGAATTGTGATAAATAGTTTGAAATTATCTTAAGTTAACAGAAGTAGAGCATGACCAAATGATGCTACAAAAGGTTCAAATTCAGATCTAAAACCATGCCAAATTCTCTCTCCAAAATGATGCTATTAGCATAGCAATTCACATAAAGCTACAAGTATTTTTGTTCATTATCCAGTAAATCACTGTCCCTGTCCTAGCACAGCTATCTGCTTTTAATACAAAACATAAGAGTGGCAGACAGCACCCTGAAAACCAGTAAATATTCTTCCCCCAACTCTTTCTCGTGATGCACAGTTGTATCACTGCCTTCACACTCAGCGCTACAATCACCCTGCTAATACAAGCACACAAACCCCAGTTCACTGGTGCTGGCTTACAGCTTTCTGGAAGTTCCAGACAGAGCTTCCTGAGATGTCAGACAGAACTGGGAATTTATAGCGAAGTTAGGCTTCAAGATTCAAATAAAGAAAGATCAAGTTTTTTTAAATCCTCACTTTTGCTTCCTTCCCAAACCCACCTCTTCTCAGTTAGGAGGCACAGAGTCACATCAGACATGGTAATATTGTCTTCTGGAAGACTGTGCATCTCTTCAAGAAAACATGACAGAGTACACTGCCAGACTGCTTAAGTTCTACTTTATTCTGCTCTGGTGAGACCCCACCTGGTGTACTGTATCCAGCCCTAGAGGTATCAGCACTGGAAAGACATGGACCTGTTGGAGCAGGTCCAGACGAGGGCCATAAAAATGATCTGAAGGCTAGAGCACCTCTCCTTAGAGGACAGGCTGAGAGAAATGAGGTTGTCCAGCCTGGAGGAGGCTCCAGGAAGACCTTTATCACAGCCTTTCAGTATTTAAAGGGGGCTTGTAAGAAAGATGATAAACTGTTTAGCAGGGCCTGCTGCAACAGGACAAGGGGTAATGGTTCTAAACTAAAAGAGGGTAGATTTAGACTAGATAAGGAAGATTTTTTTACAATGGTGATTAAACACTGGAACAGGTTGCCCAGAGAGGTAGTAGATGCCCCATCCCTGCAAACATTCAAGGTAGGTTGGACGGGGTTTTGAGCAAGTTGATCTAGTTGAAGATGTCCCTGCTTACTGCAGGGGAGTTGGACCAGATGACTTTTAAAGGTCTCTTCCAGCCCCAAGCATTCTGTGATTCTAGAAGCAAGTTTTGACTCTCTTAAAGATGATGTAAGGATTTTCCAGTGAAAACAAAGTTACTCCCTAGTCCAAAATTCTCTCCTTGCATAATCTCATTGCTGATATTCATATACCACAAAAGAAAGTCGAGTTCATAATTCTGCTTTTTAATTCCCACTGTCTGCTTGAAGCAGAAAGTGAATTTTGAAAGAAAAGGTGAAGGAGGCAGAAAATCTACCTGTACAAGTCAGAAGTATAATTCAAAGCTCTAGTCCAAGGTATATCTTATATTAAAACTGAGATTCAATGCACCTAACAATGAAGTTTCATGGTATGGTAACAGAGCATAAGATGTGTCAGAAGTTCAGAAAGCTTAAACTTGCAAATTTACTTTATAAAAAAAAAAATAAATTAAAAAAGGAGGGCAAGGATCATCTCCACAAGGAGTAATTTCAGCTGTTCCTCAGAAAAGGTTGTGCCTGTTCACTCAGCCACATGCTTTTGATAGAATTGTTCTTGATGCATATTGCCTGAAATAGAGCTAGCTGAGTACGGAATGGTTACCTGAAGAAATGTATGTTTACAACTTTTGCTACATATGACAAATCTTAATTATTCAAGACAAAGGAAGCTGCAATAGAAGCTGACATAAAACTCAGCAGGACAAATTCTGAGCTTGTTTCTGTTTGTTTCTGTTTGTTGTTTTGCTTTTGGGTTTTTTTGGCAGGGTGGGTGGTGTGAATTGTGGAGACTTGTACTACTCAGAGAATGGCAATAACATTATGGTTGAGAAGGCCATAAATGACCTTTTCTACACACTGTCAGTTCCTCAACAACCAGCTAATAGCGGCTGCTTTATGAATTCACTGAAATAAGGTGGCAAGAGGCAAACCAAAGCCCAATCTGTCAGTTCTCCGTTACAGGGTTTGAAAGACACTCTGGGATTCAAAGTGGTATCTTTCAGAAGCTGGTGTCAAACAACACTGAGGATGAATGACATCAGCTAGGCACAGAAACCCCTGAAATGACCATAAAGGAAGAGCACAGAATGACACAAAACTTAGAACCCCACAACTGCTTGCTGAAGGGGCCATAAAAAACCCACTGTCTCCAATTCTTCTGTATTGGAAACCAGTTGAAAGAAGAAAAACAAGAGGAAGGATGTCTAAGAGTGTGATGTAGTTAAAGGGCTTAGAAATCCAAGAGTATTGCTGTCATGTTCTACTTTGTTTCCTCCAAGCACAACTAAAGTATCTCTCACGTGTTTATTGCATTCCACATGGTATTTAGCATATAAGTATTGCATGTATGTATATCCATGTTTTCCTCACCTAAAGCAAGAGGAGAAAAAAAGCAAAATATGAATTTTATCAAGCGTGCTTCCACTATTATTATGAAGAATATGTTTCTACTTACAGAATGAGATGAAAGAACCACCCCATGATACCAACCAAAACCTTTTTCATTTGTCTCTCAAACTTCCACCTCTAAAAAGACTTCTTTCTGCTAAATTTATGAATGAGGTTAGGGCTTACAAGAGTGAAGGATTAATAACATTTGCTTGAGCCAAAAATAGTATGATAGGCACCATGCACGCTCCCCTACACAGCTCTGCCAATCCATCTCAAGTCTGACCTGCAGTACCCCTGCTGCTTTTCCAATCCTAGGCCTCTCACGAGCAGAGGCTGCCAGTGCAGCTGAATGGTGCCAAACTGTCTGGTGGTTTTGTGATATAGCCAAATGGGGACTACGATGAGATGAAAGTCATTTCCACCCATGAGCTGAGCGAAGATGTGAACTTAGGTGAAAGGATGGAGTGCCAGGCTATATAAAGCTGAGCAGTCCATACCAGCCATATACATAGAGATAAGGGAAATTAGAATAAACTGGGGGTAAAAAACCCCAAAAATAATAGACAGCAAACTCTGCATAAAGACTTATTGGCCACAGAAAGGTATGTTGAGTGAATGTCAAAAAGATCCATAAAATACCCCAAGAAGTATTTATAGTTTACTTTCTGACTTGCAAAAAAGGACTGTCAGAATGGAATGCTAGACAACGCAAAGAATCTTTGACCTAGATTTTTTTAAGGGAATTATAGAAGGTAAGGTATACTTATTAAAACAAGTAGAGGCTAAATGGTTTTAACTTTACCACGTTAGCTCCTGCAATGCCAATTTAAACTATCACTTTCTATTAAAAAAAAGGTTAAATTGGGTAGTATTCAGTTCTGATTTAGAAACTCAATAGAAAACGAATGTTTAAGTCACAGTTGTAGCAGCTGAAACAGTATTTAAAGCTGTAGCCATCCTGACCCAAATAAAAAAAAGGAAAAAGGAAACCCATTCCTTTAAAATTATTACTGTAGACGTGGCTGTAGGGATTGCATCAGCTGCTACAGCTACAACTTGAGCTCTTTTTTTGTAATTAAAGATATACATTAGCATTACAAAGGGAAGGAAATAGAATTCTCTTGTGTTTAACAAGTTTAATCTATGTACAGAAGACCAGATCCTGAAAGAAACAAAGTTAAAAGAACAACCTACTAAAACAAGTTCTCTACTCATTTTTAAGTATCCCAGTTGCCTACATTACACAGAAAAAACCTCTCTAAGCAACATCTAAAAATTTTCATTTGTAAAGCAAAATTTGCATGCCCCAGTTACATGCATTTCATTTTCAAACGTATTCCAAATTCAGGTGCCACTACTGTCCCTACATCACACTAAGGCTTCAAATCACCTTTTTTTTATCTAAGCATGCTTTTTGACATAGCCATTTAACTCAGAAATTTTGCAAGTTCTTCTTTTTTAATAGTAAACAGAACTACCTACATTCTGTTGTTTTTGCTCAGGAAACAAACAAATATGAGACCCACAGGACTTTCCAAAGCGATGGGAGATGAATGTGACAAAATACTGCAAAAACTTCACCTGTTCAGGGGACATCTGGTGATCATTCTGTATACAGACCCTGCACGCTATAAAAATGATTAAAGAAAAATAAGTACTTTTTTCAAAGTGTAATTTTTTACAGATACATATAGATAATAATAAAAACCAGTTTTGTAAAAGCAACAGAACATTACTGAGCTACATTTTACCAATAAAATGGAAGTATCCTCCCTAGTGTTTGCTGAAATTAATGCTAATGAAGTCAGAGAACATGTTTTAGAATTCCTCTAGATTATATGCTGGGCTGGTTTTCTAAAATATTCTTCAAACATATTCACTCTCAAATCAAAACACGACTGAACCTCTGATGCTGTAGTAAAGGAAAAATACACGTTTCAGTGCATGGGATAAAAATCTAAACAAAATGTAAATATAAACCCCATCCATCCTCCAGAAAGGGAATTAAAAAAATTTCAATGTTTTGTTGAATAATGTGAATTCCAGCACATTTTGGAACTCTAATAGTGGTGAAGAATGTATAAGACCAAATCTATAGATCTATCAGTAGAATTATAATCATCAAAAACATGAAGGGGTATTCCTGACCTGCAGTTTATCCTGCTAAAGCCTCTAGCATTGCAGTTATATCATCAAACCTGCTTTTACTGGCATAACTACTTTGAAGGAGAGTGTTCAACGTGTATGTGGTAAGTTATGCTGGAAAAGACAGGAGTTTATAGAGTATGAACTACATCCACATTAACAGTCTTTTGCCAGAAGAGCGTATTAGCCAAACAATCCTAGCAGGGTCTTGCCTAACTTCAAGCTTTTCTTTGATTTCATCACCAGTGTAAAAACCTGCTGGCAGGCTTTGCACTCTGCTCCTATAATTGACAATGCAGTGGCAGGTTGTACCACCCACAGAGGCTCTCCCTCAGCAGCGTAGCTTCTCACCAGCACATTCCTCTGTCTGTACACGAACAAAGACTGGATCTGAACCTTCTTCAGCATATCTGCACCCCTAGGTCCATCCAGGTCACATTAGTGAGGATGCTGAATCCCCTTCTTGGTGCCAGAAGAATCTCGAATTCTTATCAAATGTATATACATACACACACAAAATCAGAGCATATATTCAAACTCCTAATGCAGATATTTTAATGTCTGACACTCCTAGTTTGGATGTTCTAGGCCTTGTTTTTCCGTTCTGTGGAAGAATGGAGAGCAACCATTACAAATGTTTCAAAAAGCATAGTGTGTTTTGGATTTGAATACCAAAACAACATGAAACAGGTCTGTAAAGGCTTCTGTTATTTCTGTTTCAACCAGCCGCCCGTTTTCACAAACTTCACTTCAGTATTGCTGCAAAGAGTGGCAAACATTATTGTACTTAAGGGCATCCGTTTTATTTCACTATGTCAGCTAATGATGCTTATCAGCAACAGAGGGCTGTACACTAACACTCCCAACCATACCTCATACTGCCAGTCAAAGACAAACTGTGGGTATTTTGGGTATTTTTTATTCTTTGAATATACAATTTTTCAGTTTTACTAAAAAACAGTTTCTCAATCAACTCATGTACAACCTCCATCTGCTCTAGAGAACAAGAGTAACCTCAACTTACAAGAAGAGAGTGGAATTACCTATTTATTCACATCTTTTCATTACAACAGTATCTTTCTTCCCATCAGTTTACCAAAATACTGATATCTAAAGTCTCAGGATAAAAACAAATTCCCCATAAATGCCACTCAATTGAGTCAGAAGATCCTGCTGGTTAATCATTTATACATAGCATACATCTGTAGTTATCCAATGAAACCAAAACAGATGAGAAAAGGACTGTACCCCAGAAGTGGAGTGGGAAAAGTGAAGCCCTGGCCTAACAGATGCAGTCTGAGGTGCTCTGGCTGCACATAACATGAAGAAAGATCATTTCATAGGGAAGCAAAACCTCCCGCATTTCTCCAGTATCTGCTGCATTGATAGGGAAGAAATGGAGCACATCAGTATGTGTGATGTGACACTGATAACTTCAGCATCACTTTAGCCTGTCATCAACAAAGAAATGAGCACATAATTTACAGAAAATCATACTACCTACTAACCCAAAACACACTGCTTCAAAGAATTCCACTCATGGGCTTGATTTTTCTGTAACACAGTGAGTACATTCACACTGCAATCTCTCAATTGCTTTTCCTGACTAAGTAGATCATAAAAATACATGGTCAAGGAAAGTGGTTTTTTTTTGTGACTGCCAGACAAAAATCTGCTATTATACTTGTTTATACCCTCCAAAAAATTTTTTCTGACTTTCAAACCTCTGTACCTCGAAAGTCTGTGTAGAACGTCACAATTTCCTTTTCCTTTCAGCATTCATCTACATTTACACACAAATTCAGAAAGAAACTTAAGCCACATTACCTTTCAAGGAAACACTTCTCTAACTTAGAGCCATAGAAACCTTAAAAATTAATTTATATTAAGAAAAACTAAACTTCTCTGAAATCCAAGACTATGACTTTAGATAGCTAAATATGGAGGTAGGTGTGCAACTTTTTGCCTTTATATTTGACTTTACTTTCAAATTCCCAGGAATAAATGTTTTTTACCTATATTTCTGGTCTACCACTGAATACACATTGCCATTTAACAATGAGATTTGTGTCTACAGTGAATGCTGAACTCAATTCTCTTTGAAACAGCTGGGTCAGGATTCAAACTAGAAAAAACGTGTAATTTTAAGATACTATGAGGACAACACCAGAATTTGAGACTGTAACTTCTGTGAAGTCTCAACCATTCAGAGTCTTAACCACTTAATCAGAGTCCCTGGGCAAAACTGCACTGTTGAGCTCCAGTTTTGTCAAAAAGCACATAAATGAGAAAGAAAAAGGAAGCGTTATGACAGTCTATACCAATATTCACAAGTGTATTTTACAGTACTGGAATAATTTAATCCTACAGTTAAAATATATTAAACAATACCTGTCAGGAGCCGTTGGGTAAATTACTTTTATATGTTGGAAAGCCATGTCTTGATTCAAAATTTGTTTTATCCATGTTCTTGCTCCTCGGCCAGTATCACCTGTGTCACACAGAAAAGTAAAACAAGAATTATTCTGTGCATTTAGAAAGAAAACTATACAATTTCAAATATATTTATACCAGCTTGACCTGACTTCTAAATCACGAAGTTAATCCTCCAAAATATTAAAAAAAAACTTTCTAGAATACCCTTAATCCCCTTTCCAATTAAGATGGACTCAAAATTTCCTAGAAGCAGGCTACTTAAAGAGGTCCCACATAAATAAATAATTTACTACATCCAATGGCTTAAGTACCTCCTAATGAAGCACAAGGCTTTACCTCTTACTTGCAACTTACCTAACTGGTGATAATAATGATAAACAAAAAATACTGATGAGCACCTTAAAAAGTGAGATAAAGTACCTGCTGCTTCCCTTAGAAAAGGTAATTACTTTTACTACAGAATTTTATGTTAACCCACTTCAAAACCTAATCGAAAGCAATAAAAAGGATCTTCATATTTATTATGCTACTATTACACACAGATTTTAAGGGAAGTATTAGTCAAACACTCCCAACATTTTGTTAAAGAGATGATTTTGTGTTAAAATATCTGGCAGGTTCCTCAAAAACCTTAATACTACGGCTAGTTGAGATGTGATTCTCAATGTGTTTTTTCCTAGTTTTATCAATTCAGCCTATCACCAAAACCCCTGCAGACTCAAGTGCTCTGAACAGATACACATTCAGCAGATAGCATGCGTTCCTTTCAAACAAATACACATACACACCAGTTTCTAGAGCTTGTCTCTGCATCACTGCTATCTTTAACTCTTAACTTCACTGCCACCCCTCTCAATAGCATGCACACACAGGTCTCTAGTAAGAGTTAAACAATGCTTCAGGCTTGAGGAAACTGGCTCATCAAGGAATATGGTTTCTAGTAGGCCTGAATACAATATGTAGTAATGTTCAACCTGAAAATCTGGTGACGATTCAAACTGGAATTTCACTACTGCCACTCATGCCGTAGGACTTTAGTCTTGTTTGAAGTCACAGATCCCACATATTATCAACTCAAACTGCCAATCTAACAGCATTCTCTATTACTTTATCTCGAGTTGCTCAGCTCGACTTTGGAACTCACCTTATTTTTTTCCATAAAATGGCCAACCCACAAGAAGTATCACTGCCAAGCTTACTGCCATGTTACAGGGGTTCATCTGAACAATGTTGCATGAATATACAGATTTATTGTTACAGTGACTGTAATTCCCCAATGGAGAAGATTTGCTCTTATTTTAGCACTAAAAAAATCAGTGATCTTTACTTACACATACAATTAATGCACTTCAGAATTAAAAAAGAATGCAAGGATTCAAACCCAGAACTCTTTTTTTCCTTCTCTTGAGCACAACTGGCATAACCATGAAGTTCTCTGATCTAAATATTCCAAACAACAAATAAGCAGTAGGGTCACAAAACTGACACAAATCTTATTCTGTGCTACATTAAACAGCAAAATGAGAGTTACATCTTTAACTGGATTCTTCAGAACACATTCCAACAAGCACTTCACTTGTGAGTAGTATGGTCTGAAGTCCAAATGTGTTTGATTCTTAGCAGACACTCTTGACGTGCAAGGGTTTCCTCATGGTTACTATGAGCAACATATCTTAAGGAGGCCTGAATAAACTTTTTTTCCCTATACATTCCTCTTTTTTTCAGTTAGAAAGCCAAACTCTAGGCTTTGTAAATGACTAACCCTCAGGTAGGTGAACCTAAACAACTATTTGAATGCTTACACAATTTGGACTTCGGTGTTTACAAACTCCTCAATGGTACAGGACACATCTTTAATTATTTATTTACATTTCCTAAGTTTTGCCAAGATCAGGAGAAACATTTAAGATTAATGAAGCTAGTCTGTCCATCAAAAGTTAACAAAAAACTCTTTACCTAAGAGAAAATTTAACTATGGCCTTTTGTGTGTCAAGAGTCTCCATGGTCAAAATACTCTGCAACTGCTGTGAACACCTGCATGCAGAGGTAACGGATTTTGATTCATTAAGAAAAGGATGTGAATCCAACAGCTTTCTGAAAGGTTTGTCTTTCAAGCTGCTCTTAGATTTTTGTATGATATGTTCTTCTGAACACTACTGAAAAGAAGCGAACAATGCACACACAATTCTGCTTTGAGTCCATTTACAAAACTGAAATAGACTGATGGCAGCACTATTATCTTTTTCCTCCTCCTCAAGTAACACATGAATTATTTTTCTTTCAAACACAGTTTGAACTCTCAAGCTTTATTTCTGTGCAAAAAGTTTAAACTTAACAACATGTAACATGTAGATTAGACAACAGAAAATTTCTTCACCAAAAGGGTTGTCAAGCACTGGAAAATGCTGCCCAGGGAAGTGGTGGAGTCACCATCTCTGGAGGTATTTAAAAGACATGTGAATATGGTACTTAGGAACATGGTTTAGTGGTGGACTTGGCAGTGATGTGTTAGACTGGATCTTGAAGGTGTTTTCCAACCTAAACAATTCTATGATTCAACGCATGTTAAAACATGCAAAGTTGTAAACCTCTAGAAAAATTATTATACATTTGTTTTGCTCACTTGCCTTCCCTACTGAGCTACCAAATGGATTCTCTACCTAAATTTTACATACGGTACCTGGAGTTTTCAAGTATTTTTCTATATCATTTTGCATTTACATTCTCCACTTGCTATAATTTGTCTGGAGCAAGAAATATGAACAAAATGGATTCATGCCATTTGAGTGCCACATTCCATCACAAGCACCGTACAGAAGGTTTACAATTCAGGTTTACAGGCCAGCCCACAGCAACAGCACTGTGGCTACTTCTGTTTTGAATTCTATTCTGTGGAACTTCTAAACAAAACCAAATAACAGCACCCTTGTACTTCCCCATTGCAAACATTATGAATACAATCATATCAAAAATGAAAATTGTGGAGTACTTTAACCACATGTGGAATCAACCTCTAACCATAATCTTCCCTTACTCCTCCAACATGAGAGAAAATTATTTCCTCAAGTATTAAAGTATTAGCCTTAACAAGAGGGCTGAACACATCTCATGAACTCTTTCACTTTCATTCTTTAACTCGCAAAACTTGAGATAAGCAAAACTAAAGTAGATTACAGAAATGAAACTGATTTAATAAATGCATACATCTAAACATCAAACCAGGTAGAAGAATCAGTTGAAAGCAAAACTAAGAAAGACAATGAAATAATCATAGAATGGTTTGGGTTGGAAGGGATCTCAATGATCATCTAGATCCAACTCCCCTGCCATGGCAGGGACACCTTCCACTAGACCAGGTCACGCAAGGCCCCATTCAACCTGGCCTTGAACACCTCCAGGGATGGAGCATCAACAGCTTCCCTGTGCAACCTGTTTCAGTGTCTCACCACCCTCAGGGTAAAGAATTTCCTTCTAATTTCCAATCTAAATCTCCCCTCTTCCAGTTTAAAGCCATTACCCCTCATCCTACCACTACAGGCCTTTGTTGAACACATTGCCATATGCACACAGCCAGGTCAACAGAATTGATCTAGTGAAGACTGTGATTACTGTTCGGGGTTTTTTTAAGCCATGTGGACTTTGTCATTGTTATTTAGCAGGTTAGAAATAACCATCAAGCCAAAAAAAATCCAAGAAAACACACTTTCCCCTCCTGCCTTCAGACTGGTTACTGATGCTGGCAACCACCTTCTGGAGATGCTGGCCACAAAGCCAGTTTGGCCAGGGCTGGGACCCTTCTGAATGGAAAGAAGTCAGTCTTACTAACAGCGTCTTTTAAAAGGTGACAAGAATAATCTCAGTCTGACCCAAAATACTCCAAGAGCCATTTTAATTATGAAAACCATCCTTCACATGCGGCTACCTTTAGAGTGGAGGAATTAGGAGATTATCTCTGCAACATGTTTGCTCTCATGGCTAAGAAAGCCTGGCTGGTGTACAACTGCACCACCCCTAAAACACACCCGGCGGACCCCACCTCAAGCCCACGGAGGCTCAGCCGCTAGACCCAGTCCACAAGCAAACCCTTTGCCGGCCAGGGCCGCACTGTGCCCAGGGGAGGGGAGGCTTGAGCCTCAGGGACTAGGACGCTTCACAGCCCTTCTCGTCTTCCAGTCCCGCCGAGCCTGGCGGCTGCCGCGGCAAGCCCGTCCCGCTGACCCCCTCACGCAGCACCGGGCCGCTGGCGGCCCTGCTGCCACTCCACCGCTCTCTCAGGAGGGCTCCGCCGTGCTCCCGGAGGCGGCGGCAGCCATCCCAGCTCCGCCGCCGGAGCGCGACCTTCCCCAGGCAGCACCCCTGCGTCCTTCCCCTGCGGGAAGCGGCGCCGGCCGAGCACCTTGCCCCGCGGCCCGGCCCCGCCGCGGGGTAGCAGGGGAGAGAAGCAGGAAGGGTTGGGGTGAAGCAGCCACCTGAGCCGTGCAAGAAGATGAGAGAGGCGGTGTGCCTGCCCGTGGGGGACACCACGCTCCGCTGCAGCGCTGCAGGGACTGCCATGCCCAGTGCTCTGTACTTCCTCCTCCTCCTCTCCGACCGGTTTACCGCGCCGGCGCAGAGGCGGCTCCGCTGTCGGGCCGGGAGGGGTCCGTGGGTTCTGGCTCTATGCTTTGGGAAACAACTGCTCTCGCAACCCCAAACTAGAAAAATTCTCACTTTTAACGCCATCCCCTCTTACCAAAGCCTATTTATAGAACACGGTGTATTTTTACAGAGCCCGTATTTAGAAATGCCATATGGTAGGCAAATTAGGGATCTGGTAGTAAAGGCGGGGGCGGGGCCGGTCGCCCCTTTCATGTTGTCTTACGTGTTTGGAAGGGTGATTAGGCTTCAGCCTCACCAGGTGCATGCTTTTCAGTGTCAAGGCCTGGTTGTCAGGAGAACTGAGGGGAGGCAGGTGGCAGGGGGCTCTGATGGCACCTGAGGCACTTCAGAAAGTGAAGGGCCTGCAAGGACCAATATAAAAAGGTCCAGTAGACACTTGAAAGCTTACCTGACCTTAATCTGTGTCTGAGCACAACTACTCTAATGATCATGGTAGTATCTACTGAACCGCTGTAGGGAGATAAGGAGTAGGAGCTTTTTTTTTTTTTTCACTCTTAGGTAATATGTACACATTCAAGGTCATAAGACTTTTATTTTTTCTAGTGATGTGTTGATTAACCACTTGCCTTGGTGCTTTGAGGTCTGCGGCAGTGGAATAAGGATGGCCAGGCATAAAGTCCGCTGTTGCCATTTCACTAGCCAGGTGCAGTGCGAGCCAGGGGGTGAGCAGCAAGTTTACAGATTAGTTTTGCAGTTCATCATGAAGTATTTTGGCAAGCCATAGGGGCACACCTGTTAGTCCTTAAAAATGTAATGAAACCTTAGCCTCTTGAGGTAGCATATTATTACCTTCAGAACAGCCTGTGGGTTAAGTAGATGAAACATCAGTGTGTGTGTAATATGAAGAGCATGCTGTGCTTGTATTTCTGTTCAAATTACTGTCCTGACTACTATTTTCCTATATATTTAGGCCATGAAATCTTAGGGCACCAGTTAAATGGAGACTGAAAAATGACCTGTTATGATGCCTCTTCAAAATGTACTCAGCTGTCTTTTTAATATATCTTGAAGCATTCTGCAGCAGGTCTAAGAAGTAGAAATAAGAAAATTGCATGGTGGGGATGGATATCCAAAATTTTCCACAGTCTCAGTTGCCCAGTTCGAGAATACAAAATCTAAGAAAAGTAGTGCTGACATCAAGGCTCTTTTCAAAAAAATTAGCTTAGTGGGAAAGTTTCATCATGATTATAGGACATAGTCACTCATTTAATTATACTTCTTTGAAATATTTTTATTTATCTTGCCATCTTTCATGGGCATTGTAAATTTGCGGTGCTATTATAAATGAATGAAGGTGATGCGTGGCTTTGGAATAACTCTTCTGCACAGTTACAGCAACAAACCATGATCAAGCCTTTTTAAATCTCATAGTTTATCATTCCCTGCCTCTGAGTTGTAAGCTTGGAGGTACAAGATTTCTTTTTGTGAACAAATAAAGCTCAATGCCAAGAACAAAACAAAGAATAAAATATCAGACCATGCAAAAATAGTATTCTAGGTTTGGAGGATTTTGTGTGTTGTTTTGAGGGTTTTTTAAAGAGAAACAGTCAAGGCATAAGATTTAATCTCTCTTTTCAATTAAAAAATGGGCAAAGAGCTATCTTTTTCTTTCCCTGAAGGGAGAGAACTTCAAGGAAAAGACCATTATTTAAAAAAAAATAAAGACAAATTAGACAACTGCATAGAAACTTGTGAGAAAATAGAAGGTCTGAACAAACATAAATGGAAAAGAGCTGAGTTATAATTCTGATTACAGTAATTTTAGTGTAATAATTTGTTATTTATACCAGAGAAAAAACTTTATTTGGATGTTTTTAAGTATATTAATTTTATTGAATTTTAATTATATTTAAAAAAAACCTACAGGAAAAAAAAGAAAACCTTCTACCTGTGATAGGTCTGAATCAAGTGCTCAGGAATGGCCAGGAGATGATTCTGTTATTTCTGGGAGTTTTCTGTTAGAAGGATGATAGAGTCCCCTCTGCTACCAGTTTTTCCTTCTACATGAAGAAAGAGGGAAAGGAGGGAATATGCTTGGAGTAAGAACTAGAAAAAGTTATAACTATTTCCCTGTGAAGTAGACAGATGTAACCCATGAAAGCCATGGCTGCTGCTAAAACCTCGCCTTACTAACTGGAAAGACTATCCTGAATGAATTAACAGTATGTTAATAACTGTAGAAAATTATAGGCACTATGAAAAGAGCTTGCAAATTTTGTTAAACTAACATATGCTTAAGTTCTGATGCTTATGGTTTTTTACAAGTCCTGCGCTGCTGACATGAAACATCTCCAAAAGGAATTTATTACATTTCACAGCGTCAATAAAATGTCCTCCCACACCCTTCAAAACGTATTCTGTTGCAACTGCTTCTCTTTTTAATTTTTTTCCTAGGCTTAATGAAATAAATGGATTAAATTTTTACTTAAGTGTTAAATAAATACTGAAATGTAAATATGTGGCCATATTTAAGTTTTCTAAACAAAGTAAATGTTAAGTGTGAACTGTGTTTTGTTCCTCAGGATAGGCTCTTGCTCACAGTGCTCTCTGTTCCCACTCTGTTCTCACACTGACTCTATTCAGAAGAAACCAAAAGAGTTTAATTTACTCGCAACCATTTTGATATTTTTCTCATTTAAAATGACTTTGCACTTTAAAATTAACTTTAGCTGAAAACAGTATGTTGCAGAGTAATTTTTATGTCCAGCATGTGTACATACATAACATCCAGAAACACTATTACACCTGTATATGGAGAGATGAGGGTCTTGTACCCTACATTGAAAAATAGTTTGTAGGTATTGTATGGTTACTCTTGGGGTTTTTCAATGGGTGAGTTAGTCCACAGATGCTTTGTGAATGATTAAAAAGGAAAATATCTGATTTCTAGTTGATTATATTTACCTTCAGTTGATTTTGACAGAAGCAGGGATTTGGTATGGAAATAAAAATATCAAGTATTTGATTCTTTCCACACTCCCCCTTTATTTCTTTCTCAGTATCATGAACTTATCACCATATCAGAAGATCACATCTTTAATATCTAGTCTTTATTGTTTGAGTGATAGCTATCCTACACTGGCTTTCTTCATTATTAAGGCATTAAAATTAAGTGCTGAATTTCTTTGTGTCATTTGTAGATTCCTTCCCTCTCCTGTCTTCCTCCCGATTTTTTACAGGCTGAAGGGTCCGTCAACTGTTTTTAAGACCTTCATGCCTGTTACTGTGACCTGATAAAAATAAGTAACTACCCTCAAATTTGCAGGTGGTTTCATTCATTGGAAGTCAATGCTTTGACATGGAATTTATGTGGCATGGGTTTTTTTTAAGTGTCCCCTTTCAGTGTACACCTTGGCTGAGGTTATTCTAAAAGGTTCTTGTAAGCAATTCTCTGTGCAGCTGCCACAGCAGAGGTGGAAAGTGCCGTAGGGCTTGCTATGCAGGCGCACAGCTTAGTGGTCCATTTATCATGCTAAACTGTTCATACTCTCACCAAGCCAAATAAAAGGATGTATTTCCATTCATATTTTTTAAGTAAAAAATGATCAATGTTCAAAATACGTAGATTTAGAAAAGTTGTTTCCCTGTCCAGTCAAAAGTATATTTTGGTGCCAGGTTCTCCTGTCCCTTGCTGGAAAGAAAAGCTCCCTGGCTAGGCTACATCCCTAATACTGTGCATCACAGATATGATTTACTGTGGAGTTGGGTGGGGGAGATGAGTCCACGAAGAGAAAAGCAAGTTGCATTCTGCATCTGAATACTGTCGGGCACAATGGGATCTTGACCCAATGTTTCTAGTTACCACAGCAAGGTAAACATGTAATAAATAAACAAATCATATTCTTTTTGGCCTAAGAGATGATTGGTATTTAGGGTCTTGTGAGATAATTTTGCTAGCAGGAGCCAGATATTTACTGCATGCCATCCAATTTGTTTAAAAACAAATGAGGCCACAGTCCCAGCTAGCCAACACCCTGCCAAAACAAATCCAGGCTTGGCGACATTGCTGGTGCCTGTGTGTTTCTTCTGCTTGTTCTTTGCAGCGGGTTTGCTGCTTCTGAGTCACTTGGACGTCCACTCAGCTGCTGCCTCTGCAGGCATCTCCCAGGCAAGCTCCTTGGCCCATCTTGTTCAGCTTATAGTCTGCTGGAGGCTGAGGGATGTTCCTCAAGCAGAATTCCCCAAGGAATCTCACAGACATGCCCAGAGCTTACCAAAAACACATTAACAGTATTCTCAGCAAATAGTGAAGCTGCTTTCTATTAATTTGTGGACTGGTGGTGTCTGCTTTTTATTTAATACGTTGATGATTAGAGCTACAGCTGCTGACTGCCATGACTGGTTTTACATTGACTTGACAGCTGCTGGCAGAGCTGCTTTATATATCAGACAGTATTTCAAAGGTCCCCACCCTGGTTAGTGAACTCACCTTGGCCGTGTTCAGTACTTTTAGGGGAAGTTTGAAGTGCTGTGGAAGGCTTTGGCTTCATTGAAATTTTACCTGTGGGAAGATGTTGATACTGGGACCACAATATTATTACAGTCTTCAGTAAGATTTCTGGACTTGGAATGAAGGATCCTTCATCAATCTGAATTGTGTATCTGAGAAGTTTGTTATGCCTTGTGATTTAGTTGTGTGTTTTGATGTTTCTCTTGAGGACCAGTGTTCTCGCATATATGTTACTGGATACAAATCTCAGGTTCTTGTTGCTTTAAAAGGAAATAAGGACTCTGAATTGAGGAAAAAGCTGTGAAAACATGAACCTTAAAATCCAGACATAGAAGAAAAAATCCCCAGGATTCTTTTTTTAAAACTCTTATAATTTTAACTCATTTTTTAAAGCTCTGATTTATGAATTAGAAACTCTTGAAATGAACAGGAGCACTCCAGTGAGATTGCTGCATTGGAGTTCATAAATGAGTATGCCTAGATCTCTGCTGCCCTGTTCTGCATTCATGGGTATGTGAACCACAAGTGTTAAACATATCACACTCTCAAATAACATATCTGCGCTAGCAAGCTCTCATTTTCTACATAGAAATGCAATCTATCCAACCAAAGTATCTCGTGTCGATGAGGAGTACTTTTGCCAGTATAAATTGGAAGTCTGAGTATAAATCTGCTCATATAAATATATTGGCAAGACTTTATACATTCACAACAAAACCTTAATTTGCTTTCTTAATGCTGAAGCCTGGTTTTGGTTACCTTAGTGTCAGTCTGGAGAAACTCCCTCTGGTTGACCCAAAGATAAGTTGAACCCAACAAAAGAGTCTTTTGAACTCACAACCCTGTAATGACATTAGAACATGTAAATGGCAGAAATTGCTTTTTTAATCTGCAAGTAGAAAGCATCTGTGTTCATGCTGGTTTTGGTTAGTTTACCCCTTCTGAGCCTGAGCAGGTAAAATGTAGAAATTTCCATGAACACTGGGCACATATAATACAGAACACCCTGACAGACCTATTTGTTGCTTTCCTCTTGTTTTGATACCATTGCAATGTTGTTTGTATGGCTTCCACATTTTGGCATGTGTTTGTCAAAACTGGAGCGGAGCGTAAGTACAAGCATTTTTTTGGGTGCCAGTTTATGTGATGCCATAAAGCAGCACTTTTCATTTTTCAACAGTTATTAGCTCAGCTCCTCAGCTGTGCAGCACCACACCCTGGTGTGAAACTTATAGAGGGATAATTCTGACAGGTTTATATTGGCCTAAATTTATAGCATTTCATTTGGGAAAATGAGTATCTTGTTCACATTTCCAGTACAATGTTGTAATTATTTGACAAGATCAACAACTGGAAATCAGAGGGTATCCTAAAGATCTGTAGTTCTACTTTCAGACAGGGGATTAATGGAAACCCCATTTCTTTAAATTCAATGTGCTATGTTTTAAATTATTCTAGTGTCAGTGCACCAAATTGTTCCAAAACAGTGTCCAACATATAGATGCATACAGATATAGATATATAATACTGAGGTAAGCTGAACAGTGCAATACTGTACTCCAAGTTTTAAGATAATATTTGTGATACCTAAGATAAACCCCTGTGGTGTATCTTTTTCATCATAGACCAGATATGGTATAAGTATATAAAATACATACCAATATCTTTTTCCTACATATAGATTTATGGTTGAATATAAAACCAATACGCAGAGTGACTATCATATACACATTTGTTCTGTTTAATTTATTTTTTTAAAATGAAGTATGTCCCAAAAGAGTAGTTCTATAATCTCCGATAGTAAGTTTTGGATGTACTATTTTTTCTGTGTGCTAAGGATAAAGTCTGTTGTTGGTCCTTACTGTTTTGTTTAGTTGGACTTTAGGAGCACAGGTATCTTTTTCTGGCTCTGTAACATTGGCCCTTTCCTGTAGTCAACAGAGGCAGTAGGTCTTCTCTGTGGTCTATAAAGGGTGCCTATGGCCATGAGCTCAGCTATATGCATCAGCTATATCCGTGATCCAAGTCTGGACATCTCCAGTTAGGTGAGCATAAGCGCATCCCAAGTTTCTACTTTGGTTTTGTGTGCTTGGATTCTAGGTCATGGCCATACCATTATGAGCAGGCCACTGAAAATGGTGTCCCACAGAAATCTTAATCGGGTCCCAGTTTGAATCTGTAAACTCTTGTGGTTGGAGTGTGGTGGCTGAGTGACAACAAAAGAGTTATGACCCAATTCTGTCATATCTGAAAGGTACCTACATTTTTAAAATCAGCATCATCAACCTAGCAATAACAAGGATTTGTTTTGTTCCCTACAGCAGAGGAACTATGGAATTAGAGTATGAAAAATATGAACAGGTCAGTGTAGAAAGGTTATCCACCACCGTGTTGGATCTGCTGTAGAGCAGTTTTTCCATTACGTATCTGAATGAATTCTTACGCATGTGAAAACTGCAAAACTAGACCACCTGTGGATAACTGCGTGACTCCGTTCTGAGTCAATTAACACAGAATTATGTGGAAAATTAAATAATTAGATTTTTGGACAATGTGGAACATCTAAGTTACATTTGTGTAACAATCGGAATTGTCAGAAACAATTGCAAGGAGACCTAAGCATGTCCAGGAAAGTGGTGGAGTCTCCATCCCTGGAAGTACTTAAAAGACATGTAGATGTGGTGCTTAGTGACATGGTTTAGTGGTGGACTTAGAAGTACTGGGTTAACGATTGGACTCAATGATCTTAAAGGACTTTTCCAACCTAAATGATTCTTTGATTCTGTGCAGTATGTCAGCAAGTCTGGCATGAAGCAATATGTACTATATAGGTGCAGATTGTTCACTTTTGTTGTGAAATGTGGCCTTTATTAGATAGCTGCGAATTACAATAAAATTTGATACGCTAATGACATTAGAACCATATTGCTTTAAATAAGCCAATATTTTCAGCTGAATTGTGTATTCTTTTGGATCAAAGGGAGTTACTCAGTTGAATAAACCCTGCTGTAAGTTGGTCCTGTCCAAATGAAAGGCAGTATTATGTGAGAGCAATTACTTTTCGTGGTCCTTAGCATAAACCATGTGATGTTGGGAAATTCTGAACATTTGACTATGCTAATTATTCTTCCCGTTGCTCTGTGGTAGATGCTGTTTTGCTATATAAATTGGCTCAGGAATCTGCATGTTTTTGTGATGTGCTAGTTGCCATCTGCTTTGGAGATATTCCCATACACTTTTGTTGATGCAACAGCTATAGTGTTTTCAAATGTTGATACTATGAAAATGTAATGTGATTGGGCTTGGACAGGTGCCTTAAACAGACCACCCATCGTATTTATTTTGCTGCCAGTCAGAACAGGCAAACTCTTAGGTAAAATGCTGAAGTGCTTTGAACTTTTCAGATAGATAGTTAGTAATTTGTGGTTCATTTTAAAAGAGATGTTGACAGTCCTGAAGAAAGTTCTGCTTAACTAAAAACACCATTGTGATCCAAATTTTCAAATTTCATTACTTAATTTGATTTGAATTTTCAGTTTTGTAATTATTTCCACAAAACAATTTAGTCCAAATGCCTTATTTTCGGTTGTAGAGAAAAAAAAATAGTTTAAGAGCAAGCTGGAACAGTATAAATTTATTAATATTGTTACTTTCAGTCAAATGCAGAGCAAGCAGCTATATTTGCTTATATTTATAAAACGACTGAATTTGGTGCCCAAGGTGCATCAAAGATTCTGCATATAAACAAAAATGTTTAATATGGACACAGTTGCTTAGATATGATGTGGACGCTGAAGCTTAGATATGCTCATGTCACGAACATACTTGGAAATTGATGGTTTTAAATCCAGTAGGAATGTTTTATCGCTGCCAGTTCTAGAAAAATAACAAAGTCAAGGTTCAAACCACTAATACAAACTATAAACACAATAATATACATGCTTGCATGTGTTGTTAACCTATCTAATGTCTTGGCTTTACCTTAATGGTAAGCAGAGGCAAAAACTTCGACTTCGAGTCTTAACCTTTTCAAGCGCTGAGGACTGGAATTGACTGATAACAAAATTTCTGGCTAGAAAACTGGTAGTTAAAATAGAATGAAATATAAGCAATCACAGTGAAGTAGAGTTATCATTGCAGGTCTGGAAAATTATCTAATACTGGATCAAAAAAAAATTTCAGAATAGGAATGCTCCTTGTAATGATATCACACTAAGTGATATCACTGTTACCAGAAACAGAATAACACAGAGGGGAAAAAAGAATCAAGTGAAAAATAACAAAGCTGACAGTTGGAATCTTGTTCTCTGAGATGTTGGATGCAATTAAGAGTAATTCACTTAAATTATGGCACTGGAAGATTGGCATAAATGAGAAGATAATTTTGCCTACGGTCACTCCAGGAAAAATGTGGGACTTGGAGTTTATTTTTGAGGTGACCTTTAAAAAAAAAAAAAAAAAAGAAACTTGTTTTCAGATAAATGTTCAATAATCATTCTTAAAAGAAAATGTATTTTATAGAAAATGGATTGTCTATGAAGTTTTTCACAAGGAGCAAGTGAATCTTTAAGGATCTTCAGAACCATAGCCACATTTTGGATGTAATATTGGCTAGTGTTGTGCCAGAAAGGAAGAAAAGACTTAGGTGTGGTTGTTTTTTTCTGAGAAAGAGATAGTGTTGACAGTTATTAATAAGAAAAATGAAGTCTCAAGAGAGGATGGCCTAATGGCAGAGCTATTAGCTACATCCAAAAAGATGGTCTCACATCCTTGCTGAAATGTTCAAATTACATGCAAACACAGTGTGTTTTCCCAGATGGGTGAAAGAGAAACATAATCATCTCTGCCTTTAAAAATGATGACAGAAATAGCTGAGAAAATTATACCTCAATTATCTTGATCAATCTTGTAATAAACTCTGCACACAATCTATCTGTCTTTTCTAGGAAAGAGGTCAGGGAGAAAACATATGTCTTTTTTTTTTAAGAAGAGGTCCAAGACGAACTTGGGGTGATGTTTTTTCAAATGAGTGTATTTATTAGGGATAGTATGGAAGTGAAAGTAGCAGATATCTAAATTTTATTTAAGTTAAGCAAAAGTTCAGTACAGCATCAGGTAAAAGATTTCGGTCATGGTCTTGCTTTATAATGAACAAAATCAGATTTTATACTGAATTTTATCCAAAATATTGCAGTATGATCTTGAACAAGCAAATACTGATTTACAAGTGCTCAAATAACAGTTTGACTGTGTAAGGATTAGAACTTAGCTTTGATTACTAATCATGATATGGCTTTTATATCACATATTTTGCTATTCAGATACAGAGAATGAAAAAGTCCTGAAGTCAGTAACATGGTGTAAGCATTTATCATCTATACACATAGGTACAGTTGTGTAGGCAGGACTGGTGCAATTCAAATTCTGGTACATATTTTATATGTGCACATAACACATTTTTGTATGCTGTCACGGTGACTATAAGCACAATTTTTTCTTGTAATTCAGTTAAAGAAACACCGTGAGTTTTGAAGCCTTGTATTTATATCGAAGATGGTTGATCCTAATTAATTTATGAGTATAGAAAAATGATCTAGAGTCCCTTGGTGTGAAGGAGATGCTCTTCTCACCACATCAGTGAATTGAAAAAATAGTCCAGAAAAGTAAATAAGGACTTGTAAGTACTGAAAGTATTTTGCAAGCCAGGTGAAAGCTGCAGAACAAGAATGAATTGTCCTGTTTTATCTCATTTAAATTGATGTTATAGGCAGTGAGCTTGAGAAGATTTTTTGCTTCATAGCAAGGGAACATGGAAAATAAATACCTTTGTCACATCATCACAGTCCCTTTCTTTTGTTCCATGAGGTCATGTATGAACTTAGGTCTACTGACTGAATGTAGAAATAGATTTAAAAGGAATCTCACCTTTTTTTTTAATAGAATGGACCATGAGAGATTTCTACAGAAATGTACTGGAAATACTCACTCCTCTCACCCTGTTTTGTTTAGCTCAGAGTGCTGAAATCAGATTGTATTGTCCTCAAATGAGTGAGGAATACACAATAGGAACCTCAGAGTAAATACAAATGTTATGTATCTAGTGTCAATGCTTAGGAATGCAGAGTTTTGTTCTTTTTAACTAAAACAACAAATAAAATCCTATTGAATGGATTTTAGGGTGAAATTCTCTTTTCCTCTCTGTCCTGGTCACTGCCATTCTGTATGGTATATATTGGAAATACTAAATGGAACTTTTAGGTAAAGCTTTTTTACTGATTCTTGTATGACCATTTATAATTCTGAATTTCAGTTTTAGAAAAGCTCCAAAAATCTAGGCCACTATGACACTTTTGAATCAGCTGAGGTGGTTTAATACTACAATCTTTGTAATAATGATGCAGACAAATTGCTGGTTTAGACATGCCTACTTCCAAGCTTACCAGTACCTTTCACCCTTTTGATACATGAAGATAGCATTTGTGGATTCACAACAGCTTTCAATTTTACTATATTTTATTAAAAATAAAGCAAGAAAATTGAATGATGCTCAAATTCTCCAATGCCTTCTCATGTCAAAAAGCTGTAGGTGGAAGGAGGAGAGAGACATTACTGACTGTGTGTCAAAATTGTAGATTTTGATCTTATTTATGGGGCAGACTAGTATAACTCCTTTTGATATGGTTTTGTTTCATAGCAGCATAGAAAACCAAAGCTTTTAATGTTAAAGCAAAACCTTCAATGAATGAAGTCCTGCTCTAATGTTTTAGCAGAACGGGAAACCCGCAGTTTGCCTGTCACCCATGTAACAGAGCATTTGATAACACTACAAAAGGATCAGTTGTACCAAGCTGGTTCTTACGCATAGAAGCTGTGACTTCAAATTATTCCCCCCTTTTAAAATTCCTAGTGATTCTTTTTTCTCAATACTAGTGTTGTTATATTTGTTTCCTAAGGGTATCCAGGTGTTTTCACTGGAATAATGCAATTTTGAGACATTTCTTTTCTGCATGCCAGATTCATTGAATTAATCACTATACACAAACACAGCTCAGCACTGTCCAGCAGCCGTAATGAGATGCAGCTTCTCAGTGGCTGGTTTCCAAGCTGGCAGAGGGCAATGGGGAGTCACAGCCATCACCATCTTCTGCTGGTTTGGCTGTGGGACATGAGGCAGGAGCTGCAGCACACTTGGGCCAAAGCACAACACAAACCTGCACACCCATGGTGGGCGGTAATCAGCAATCATCCAAGCAAAGCAGTAATGAAACCATGTTGCTTCTTGCCCTAAGACATGGTCTGTCGGGAACAACATGAAAACATCTTCTGAAGACTGAGAAGAGAAACTTGGATTGAGAATTGTCCTATGTGTAAACAGAGGGTTGTCGTCCAGCATGTTTGGGCTGTATGTGAACATGTGAGCGCTGTGCCTCAGGGTAAAAATTAGCAGAACTGAGAGAGAGCAGAGCTGTTGAAGAAATCAAATGCACGTCCATATTTGTAACAATGTAAGGATTTAACACTACTTTCAAAGTTTGTGTCAAAACATACCTATTTTGGGCACCAAGGCTATGTGTACTTTTTCAGCTTGTCCTCAGGGAATAAACATAGCAAACCACACACTCAGCAGGTGTAAATCAATATGTCACCAATAAAGCAATTGAGAACTAGGCCCAGCAAAGGGTCTAAATTTCAAATTTAGGAACAGAACCATACCTTTGGGGTTCATGTTCAGGGCTAACTTTAAATAGAGCAAATAAATTTGAGAGGTCAAGCAGGTTTTTCAAGGCAGGAAATATTCTTGGTAACAGTGGTCTTACTTTTGAAAGTTTAACATCCTTCATGAGCAGTCAGGCATAATATCTCAGTGCTAACACCTTCAACAGTGATAGCTCCAAATAAGAAATCGGGATTTGTTCTTGCAAACCTTGTGAGCATGTATGTACTTATAATTCCACTGTAAGTATCTGGCTTTGGCTTCATATACATTTGGTGTCAGAAGAATGAATGAAGTAATGATAACTCTAATAATAATAAACAGTTGCTCTTTTACAGTTGCTTTTATTCCATATACAAGCTGCACATGGACATGTCCAAATGTCTTCTTTTAATTTTCTCGTTACATTTATCTCATTCCTGCTTTCCAGTGTTGTGTATTTTTATTTGCAGTATGAAAATATTTAAATCACTGTTGCAATTTGTTTTTATTGCCTAGTGCAGCCACTTATTCCAGGTGTTTATTTATCTTTGTGAAAAAGGTTCTTACTGGATTTTATTCATGTTTATGTTTAGAATGCTTCTGCCACATTTCATGGCTGTTGGGCCTCTTGGATGGGAGGATGTTTTACCATGTGCATCATTATCACTCCCTTCATTATTTTGTACACATCTATTAGGTCATCCTAAATGTTTTTCATCATCACTGAAAATAAGCTTAACACATAACAGGTGTGGAGCCAGATGGGGTGAGAGAGCTTGAAAGAAAAATATTGGTTTATCCACCACAGTGCAGTGCCTCTCTCTATCAAACAGCATGAGCATAGATTGATGCAAAGAAGGGTATAGCCTTCCTAGCCCACTCCCCCTGTAAATCCTCCTCTGCATAAGTGCCTTGCTTTGAAGGTTCATAAGACAGAAGAGAGCCATGTGAAACAAATAAGGGTTCTAGGTCCAAAAATGGTAGATTGCTGACTACCTGGCTGCCGTTCATAGCTCTTCACAGCCTATAAGATTTAATATTGTCTTAATGCTTAGCATCCATTCTTCCTCTCATGGACACAAGGTGTAAACAGAATAGGTGAGGAGTTATCTAAATGCTACTGAGCTGCCTTGTAATTTCTCTGGAGTAAAGGGTGCTAAAACATTGTTATAACAGATTTATAGCACCCTGCTATCTGGACTGAGTTTAGTAAGTGATCAGAAAATTCATAAGTACTAAAAAAGTGCCTTTAGGATCACTGCAGCCAGGTGGAATTTGCGGGACTTTCATGCCTCCTCTTAACAAGCACAGCAGCCTGAACCAGCCCCCATAGTCACAACTGAGAGAAAAGGCAGACAAAGTGGCATACTTTGTCCTGCCTTTTCCATCTTGGCTTCCACCTGGTGCAGAGGAAGATCTGTCCCTAAAAGAGTAAAGAGATATATTTCAATTCCTGTAGGACTGGGCTCTAAATCAGGAACAGTAATACAATCCTTGTTTTTTCCCTTCCTTCTCGATTCTATTATTAGACCATTTCCTTTATCCCTGTTTCTCATTTTTTGTGCATTTTTAGGAGAGCACTATTATATTTTCCTTTTTCTTTAATGTGAATATATGTCTAAAGAGCCCATTGTTATCACTTGAAATATTTATGTAGTTTAGCATTCAGTAATTCCATTTGCTCCTTTAATTTGATCCTTTAACTTACTTCGGCTTATTTTTACATACAGTGCCCCCAAATCCTCTGCACCAGATTTGTTTATCTTTTTTAAAAGCTTTCAGCTCTCTGCTTGTAAAACTCTTTGCATTTCATTCCTTACCTAACCACAATGGCCTATGTTGCACTTTTCCCTGTTTAGATTGAAGTGGGAAGAATTTCAGCTGCACTCTTTCCAACAGTTGCTTAAACATTTCCCACTTTTCCCCTAGTAGCTTTCCACAGTTAGTAGAAATTCAATCAAAAGTACTTTCCACTCTTTTCAAAGTCAGCTGCTTTATTTCTCTTATGCTTTCTGGTAATACTCTGTGCTCACCCTTGAAATTTCTCAGCCATCTTATATGTTTTCAGAGAATTTTATATATAGCCTGCATATGTGTGTGTGAGTAAATACACACATACGTGCACACACACAACTATACTTAGAGGTTTTTTTCTTTCTCTCCTCACCTTGGGTTCCAAACTGCTTATACCCCACCGTTGTGTTTTGGTGTGGGGTTTTTTTTAAAACCTTTGCACTATTTTCTTACTGTAGCAAAACTATTAGTGGGATGGAGAGACATCTGATACGAGGCATTTGTCCTATCCTTGGGGACATCTGACCAATTGGACAACTTGTTGTGGGTTCTGGCATGGGCCACCACCCCAGATGTTTTGGTGGTATGTAGGACAGTGGGAAAGGAGTGATGTTAGGCTAAGGAGAGAAACTGTAAACAGAAAAAGTTGAATTAGTTTTCCATAAACTGATGAGTGCAAGGCTGAAGCTGCCTTTTGGAGCAGAAGTCTCAGAGAGTTACAGAAGGCTACTTGATGGATAAACCATCTCCAAACCCATTCCCTGATTACCTGTCACTGTCACACTGCTGCTCTCCCCCAGCCCCATGTCCTAAGTTTCTGGAAGTCAAAAAGTTTCTGCGAGAGAAACGCATTTGGTGTCTTATACTAATAAGAACTGAAAAAGCATTAGCTAATCAACCCTTTCAAAATCCATGGGCTTAATTGAGCACAGTTCTATGCTGGTTTGGATCCAACAATTTCACTGGCATAAAAGAGGATGAATCAGGCACTTAAACTATTGTTTAATGAACTGGTTGTATAGAAAGGCCAACTGGAGCAGAGGCATGAGGTGGCTCGAGTCGAGATTTTCTGCTCTTGTGCTCATTCTTCAAAGCCATGCTTCCACATCGAGGCCATGTAGTGGGACGTGCAGCTTGGTCAAAGCCAAAAGCTGTGGGCTGTGGGCTAGCTCTGCAGCTGGTTTTAACTGGCACAACTCCCATGAAACCAGTTTTAATTCATGGAGCAATTCCAGTCCTGTACTCACTGGGGGAAACCTGGCCGCTGGTTGTAGCTCCCAAACTCTTACAATACTTGTTTATTTTGTCCACCCAGATAGTGCCTCCAACCCAGTTTTATTTCCACATGACTGCTTTGCTACACATTTCTCTTTGAAATCCAGCCTCCAACAGTACTTCTCTGCAATGAGTTCTTCCTCGCTAATTTTGAAGTGTTGACCTGAGAACCAGCTGGGTGTCAGCGCAGGAGCTCCAAACACCTTGTGAAAACCTGAGCACAACTGCAAGCAAGTGAATGTATCTGCATTAGTAACTGGAATGAAAGACTGTATTAAAAGTGGAGTAGAAAGATGCTAGGACCAAGTAAATAAAAGAACATGCCCCAGTGTATGAACTTGGTGGACCAGAGGCAGGATTCACCAAGAGTGAATTAATTCACCTGCTGGGATTACACCAAATGATGCATATTTCATTTTGGGACTTTTCTGTTAAAGCAAATAATCAAAATACTGTGGTGAAGTAGTGTATGTCTAAAGCGTAAATGTATGTGTGCCACATTCTATTTCTCATATAGTCTTTATTGCTAAGTGTTAAATGAGTTGTCCTGCAACTAGGTAGGAACTAGAGCTTTCTGAGCAAGAGATTACTGAAAAGAGCTGAAAGAGCTACTGTGTGAAGTGTACAATCATAACTACAGCATCCAGGCTGATTAGGGTTGTCTTATAGTATTATCAGCAGGTATTTAAAAACCCCAATGATTTGTTTGTTTATCTGAAGTACTGAGGTTTGTTTTTCCTTTTTTGAAAAGGAACATGGCAGTAATAGTTCTTTTATAAGAGAAATAATGTCAACAGAAGGCTAAAGAGCACGTGCCTGTAGAACATCTGCTCTGAGAAGCCACTTGAAAAATAACTACTCAGTAGCATGATAAAAAAACATCTGTGAAGCACTGGGAAGAATATTAGCAATGGGAGGAGGCAAGGAAGGACAAGTGAGGTTGGACCTAGATCAGGGACAGACATCTACCAACTCTTAGTGGCAGCATCTCTGTTCTTTCTTTCATGATTACATCTATATTTAATGTTAAGATTTTTGTCAGAAGCAGGGGTGGGATGGAGCAAGGGGAAAACTGAGTAGGGTGGCCATCATCTTACCAGGTGCGAGGCTGAAGCCCCAGCTCCCCACCCTCATCCAGGCAGCCTGGGTGTTGGGGAGCCCATCACTGGCCAGGCTTGGGGCAGGCACTGGAGCACTTTGCATAATCAGAACCTGGTATGTGTGTGTGTATAGCACACTCCTTGCTTTCCTTTGTTGTGCTTTACATGTTGGATGAATCACACAACATTTTATTAGAAAAACACTGTTCTTATTAAAATCTTAGGTAAACAAGCCATCTGCCTTCACACATCTATTTGAATATTTTTTTTCACACTGGCATTTTGATTTCAAGGCATTTTTGGAACACTTCTTTGCTGGGTATTGGGAGAATGACACATAGCAGTGTCTTCACCATTACACAGACATTTGGATTTAATTGATATGCAGATTACGCTCCCTTTTAAAAGTGAGATAGTTAGTGTTTATTCAGTTACACCAATGCAGCTCCTCAGCAACTTTTAACAAAGAACACATACTACTGAGACATTTCCCACAGCATACCATGGCCTCAGAATCCCATTGGTTTGCTATAGAATAAACAATCAGGAATTCCTGGAAATTAAAAAACAAAAACCACATGGACGGTAGGAGAAAATTAAATTAGTGACCCGAGGTAGAAATAAGTAAGATTTTCAGGCATCCACTCTGTTTCCAATCTTGTTTATTCCTTTTCTGGTATTAATCAGCCTCCTAGATTTCCCTTTGGATCTGGCTTTTTCCATTACAAATTTAAGAATACTGTAGAACGACAACTTCAATATACTATAGGTTGTGTATTATTCTTCTGAATAGCACATGCAGAAACTGATACACATTTGTAAAGAACACATGTATGGATAGATGGAAGTGTATGTCTCTGTATTTAGAGAGGAGTTGAGATGCTGGCAAACTGGTGCATCATTTCATTATGAGGAGATCAGTGTATGGAAAAAACCAAACCCAATCTTTTATTGCTGGTTACAGATCCTATTTCACATAATAGATCATGAAATGAAAGAAAGGTGAAGCTATGACTAAGAGCCAAGCATAGGAGTCAGGATGTTTTGTCACCCTGAACAAATCAAATTTGCTCATATTCCAAAAAATGGAGCAAATAATTCCAACTTAGTCAAGGTGCTCTGAATGTAACCTGGTCAGGAATCCCCACCAGGAAAACATTAAACATATCTTAATGAGCATAGTGTTTGAACTCCTCCTTATTTCAGTGGACTTAAGCATGGTCCATCCTAACAAGGGACAGTTCTATGAATCATAACCTGAGTGCTGTGATGTAATCTGGAAGAGTGATGGCTGCGGCACTTTAAAAAAAGAAAGGCAGGTACTCAACATTTATTGAAATTCAGACTTCTTTCAAGTGTCTCCATCTGGGACAGCAAATGGTAAGACAACAAAACAGGACTCTTTGAGAAAAAATATTGTCTTCTTGTGAAAAGCAAGTTATATTGATCATTTGTTGTTTTGATAGGTTGAAGTTCACAATGTTGTTTTTAAATTTTCTCACTCTGACATGCACAACACAGCAAGCACATTTAAGTCTCAGTTTGCAACCTGATCTGCCCTGGCAGACCTTTCTGTTCCTGGAAACTACTGATTCATTTGGATATATGATGGGAGGAGGCTGCCAGCAAGGAGGAAAGTTAGCTTTCACCTCAATTGAAGATGTAACCTCCCATCATCTTTTAGGTAAAGAGATTTTTCAATCTTCAGATGTTTTTGCCTCTCTGATCTACTGGCGAATGGTGAAGATGGTGTTTTGGAGATGCACTGTGAGCATTTAACTGTTTTGGAGGTACAACATGGCTAGAATAATTGACAAAATTGACCCCTTACAAAACTCTATTTAAACTCTTAGCTTGTTTCATACCTTTTTGTCAATTCAGTCTCTTGTGCAAGTTAAATAAGATTTAGGAATGTCCAAATGATGATCTGTGCCAGTTTAAATAAGTTGGGTTTTTAAATATATATATAGCTCAGCTGAGTAAGGTTTTATTTAGAGTTATGAACATGAACAGTAAAATATAATGTGGATTTCATAGCCTTATCCCTACTTTCAACATTTCCTGTGCTTCTTTCCCTTCATTCATCTAAAATGTTGAGTGTGCAGCAGTGTGTACAACTCCTGACACAGCGAGGAATAGATGTTCATTCAGCTTCTTGATATGACCAAAATGTATATATTTTGGGTAATAAATGGATTAAAAAGAAAGAAAGAAAAAAAAAAGTAATTATGTGGCATTTTGACCTTAACTGTTAGAAAATAGTTATTTGGAAATGAAAATTATCCCAAAGTTTACCAAACTTTGGGAAATCTAAAGAACAGTTGATCAAGTTTGATTTTCTCCAGACACATTGCCTGTCCTGTGTTGATGATACAAATTGTTTTCATCACCTGCAACATTACTTATTCTTCCCAGTGATACAAAGGGGTGAAAAAAGACTGCAGTGCTAATAAACATGCAAGTCATTTATTTCAATAGTTAGTAATCGCTGCGTAACGATTTACAAAAATTGCACATTCTCTGTTTAACTAAGGTTTTGCCTGTGATCATCATAATCAGTTCTGCCTGTTTGAAGAAACGCATGCTTGCACAGCTTGAAACATTTAAAACCTTTCAAGTCAGGCTTTGGCACCTCTGATGGTATGTACTGTGCTTATGACAGTTAATCATGTGAACTGAACTTTTTTTCTCTTCCCTTTAAACTTGGTAGATTTAAGATTATCTTTTTTTTTTTCCCTTGTATTATTTCTTCAAAGTTAAATTTCCAGAGCATGAAACTACTTGACCTGGAAAATAAACACAGCACTGCATATAACACTGTGGGGAAGCAAAAAAAAAACTGACCTGTGTAACTAACAGAAGAGACATGTAAAACAATGAGGGCCTTATTTTCTGTGGTCTTTTAGCAAGAATTTTAGTGTACCTAAACAGATAGACATGTCTGCAGTTGTCCTCAGTGTTCAATACCTTCCATAAAGGAGTTTTAGAAATCTGGTCTTGAATCTCCTGTGACCTACCTTTAATTTCCTCAAAGTAATAAAGGTTAACAGCTGACGTTTACTCCTTCTGAGAAAATCAGGCCCAGCAGACCAGAATCTCTGCTGATAAACCGTGACTGGGCTCCTCTCACAACAGTGAAGGTGTCTAATTTTACACCTGTGTGCTCTTCCAGTGCTGCACTGCCTTCACTGTGACTTGAGGATATTTTTTTTCCCTAATGTTCAGGCAGAATTTTTGTTTCCTATGACCAGTGACTGTTGCCTCTTTTCCTTTTGCTGTGCACCTTGAGAAGAGTCTGTCTCTGTCTCTTCTATGATCACCCTTTCATGAGGGAGTGGCAAGCAGGAGTAATCCCACCCTTAGCCTCTATTTCTTCAGACTGAACAAACCTGCCCCCCTTGGTTTCTCCTTTTACTTCATGTCTTCCATTCTAACCATCTTGCTGGCCCTTTGTTGCACTCACAGTAGTTTGTCAATGTCTTTCTTGAATGAAGGAAGGGACAACATTAGACATAGTACTCCAAATGCACCCTCAAGAAAGTCAGAGGGGAGCGATTAGCAAAACTATATTTATGTTTCATAATGATACTTACAAAATGTGTCCACATTTCCTGGCATGAGGTATTTGATTGGCATTCTCAAAAAGCTCTAGACATCCCCACTTGACACAGAGGGGAACATAACAGAGATGCAAATTTTAGCATTGCTAATAAACCTTGTGTCCCATGTTTGAACAAGTTGAATCTGATGGAAACAGATCTCCTGAAGGAGCAGAACTACCTCATAGCCAGTGTTGCATTTGTGATCGGTATTGCCTTACAAGTTCTTTGAAGATAATATGTCAGAACCTCCGTTGGCATTATGCTTTCAAATATCAGTCAAGATCTTCCTGGACTAGATAAAAACTGGGGACCGGCCTCAAGGAGTAAGTTTCCGTGAGCTCTGAACAATATGATCCCAGTCAGTTCTTCTCAATTACATACAGTAACCATTTCAGGAATGGAGTAGCCATTAGTCATGTTAAGATAGCTCAAGGAGAGTTGTCTTGTCTCAGTAACATAATGGATCATGGTGCTCTCACATTAAAGAAGGTTGGAGAGCACAACAGAAACTAAAGAACAAATGAGCCCTTTGTAAATGTTTGGATAAAGTTTCCATATGGCTTCTCTTTGTGATTGCTGGGTGTAATTCTATGGAGTAACTCCAATTCTATGGAATAGGTAAGTTATGCAAGAGATAATCAATGATTTAAGCTCAAGATTAGTTTCTTAAAGGACTGTAGGGCAATCTTTTGTTCCTTAGACTGTCTCAAAGTGAACTCTATGATTCTGATTGACAATACAAACTCCCACAGACTTTTTGCATCATCAATAGATATTATTTTGTCAAAGACAAAAAAGTAATATAGAGTAATACAAAAGTCACTGCTGTTGCCCTAAAAAAGTAACTTTAAAAAAACAACTGTCCATCCCCCTTCCTAGACATCAGGCTCCAGTACAAAGATGTAGCAGCAGAGAACGATATAGGTTGCCCTTCTTTAACTGTAGACATTCAGGGATTCCATAAAAGCCGATTCTTATACTGCTTCTCTTGGCTGCACCATTCTCTTCATGCTCATATGGTATCTTGTCTTCATTTGACAACATTTTTTTCTCCCTTCTTTGAATAGTGCCTTGTGTGTGGTCTGACTTTAATGGACACCTCCAGATACCATTATCAATGCAAAAGCTATCTTGAACATACCAGGGTATTGCTAATACATGATTATATTATATGTTTGTGAAGCATTTCAGTATTTCAACAAAGGCGGCAAGTTGGAATGCTGAGTGTTTAAGCATGTGGATTGTGATGCTCAAGAAAATGATTGCCTCGAACACCACTAGTTGCAATTTTGTTTTTTTCATTCTGTTTGTATTGGACATATCTGACATTTCAAAGCAGCATCAAAAGGTAACCCTAAATATTGAATACATGCTTATTTATAGTTTTTCCTTGTCTCATTCAGGGTCTTCAGAGATTATGCCAAAGTGATCTCTGTACATAGGACTTGTCACTGCATTTTTATATGGAGGATATGTTACTTTTTCACTTTATTTTGGAGTGGTAAATAGGGATCACAAATGGCTTTTCTTTGCCTGAAAAGGCTGTATATTTTACATCATTGGTTACTCACAGAGCTCAAACAAATTATATAAGCTGAATTTCTGTCCTTAAATATGCATTACAGTACAACTCTGATTATGCTGCCATCCCAGAATTTTTGCTATAAGCTGTAAGAATAGGAAGGAAAGACAGCAAACTCATATTTTTTGAAGTATAAGAAAGTATGAGGGTCTTAATAAGGTAATTCTGGCAGGCTAACATTCTTTCAGTTCTAATTATCCTAGAGGCATCAATAGTCACATTTTCCATTATCACTTTAAACATACATGGATTTTGTTTTGTATATGCCATTAAAATAGCAGATTTTATCTATTATAGACATGTAACATGGTTTGTATGAATTCTAGTGAGATGCTTGGAATTACAGCAGGAACAACCCAATCAAGTTGATGGGTTGATTTCCATTAAAGAGGGCCCCATTGCAACAGAATGTTCATATGACCAAACTGATGACAGCATATTAATTGCAATCAGTTTTGGTTTAGCCCTTTCTGATGGTGAGCCATGTTTCCAAATGATCAGAATAATGTTTTTGGCAACCACGATTAAGTGCTTGCAAAAGTTGTTACTAGTAGTTTTCCAGCAGAGTTAACATAAAGTAGACTTGTCAGATTAGGTGAAATTTTCTTTACATTCTGTTTTCAAAAGTGAAGGGAAACAGGGAGATCATGACAACTACTTTGCAGTGAGATGTCATCCTGGATGAGAGTTTGGAAGAGATGCGTGGGTGTGTGTGCTTTCAGAAGGGTGCCTATGGAACAGTGGCTGTACACTGTCATAGTAACTAGGTACAGTGGCACACCGAGGGCATTTATGAATTTCTAAATGTAAATTCATGGGAATTTATAAGGAACTGGGTAAATGAAGATATGTTTCATCTTGTCTCGCACTGACTTTGTTATTTTACCTCGTTTAGCTTTCCATTTCCAAAATAAACCTTTTTTAAAGATGCTTGAGGTTCCTTGATAGGAGCTGAAGAACAACAATGTGCCCTTTACTATACCTTTACAGTGTTGCCTGCAACCCTGCAACTTTGTTTATTTCAACATTATTCCACATTGTTCATCACATATACTTGGACACAAATAGACCACTTTCATTCAAAAGAGATTAGTGATAGAGCTAACTTGCTGATTTAATAATCTCTGGGACCTAAAAGGGTATATTTCAGGGACCAAATTTCCCTCTTTAGTGTTATTTACAGTTTATGTTGTTCACACTTATTAAGTAACTTCTAGCAGTTTTGGCTGAAAATTTATCTGAGGCTGAACTCATATGTAGTCAGCATTTCTTCATCACACAGACATGCACTATTCATAACGTAAGTGACATTTGACTCACACTTAACAGCCTAATTATTTTCTTGCAAGGATGTGTATTAAACTAGAGCTGGACTTGGAAGATGTTTGCTGCCTATGTACAGAAAAACAAGGCCTCCTTAGTTTTCTGTGGCCAACATTACATTTTGAAGGGAAGTCTTTATTTTACAATGCTTTACAAACCCATGAACTTAAGAAAGTTCTTAGTATTTTTTTTTAATCATGCCTGTAAATATATAGTGGTCTACCTCAGTGCTAGCTAGCAGTGACTTTGGGGTCTGAGCTGGCTTCTGTTGTGAAAAATGGATAGCCTTCACCAGTGGAAAGATCCCACTTATTTCAGGATGCCAGGGTGTATCTTGTGGTGGAGCACTCACTCATGGAGCATTCATTTCTCCCACAGTCTCCCAAAGGGGTCACAGCTGGAGTCTTGGTCAGCATCTATTATTTTTCAGATAACCAGTGATTCCAGTAGTTTCTAGCTCAAACACCCAAGTCCAGTGCAAAGCTCCACAAACTTCCTCTTACTCTTTGGCAGCTTTTTGCTAGTAGCTAGACCTGAGTAATTGACCAGTCTCCTCTAAGGAATATTCTTGGTAATGGGGTTTTTACTAGTGAGTGATGCAGAATCCTTCAACATGTAAAAATCTATGGCAGTGTTTTATACCTGAAAAATATTTCAGCTGGGAAATATCCTTAAACCTTCTGCTTTTGGCTAAATATGTTATTAATCCTCAGTTTGGCTACACAGCAATGATAGTTGGCCATTGTCAAGATTTTCTTGGCTAATGCAGGTTCAGAAATAAAGCAAACACTAGGACACTTCTGAAAGGAAAAAATCTCAGCCCAAGGAAGGAAGGTTCTTGATATTTTTTGTACATGTTATTGCTAGATATGACGGATAGGTGTTTGTGTATGAACTAGATTCATCCCTTTCAAAGTCTGACACATCTCAGTCCCATAGCTCACGTACAGTTTAGATTTAGAGACAACTGGTATTGTATACAGCAACTGGTTGCTCTGTAAGTAGTATTATATGGATATAAACCTGAACGATCACCCTGGAAAGTGATCTGAGACCCTGGAGCATTGAAGATGAAGGATTCTGATCTGTTACCTGTTAGTGTGTAAATGTCACTATCTTAACGGTACTCAAAATGCCCGACTTCCCCATTTACATGGAGTTACCTGTAAATACATAGAGAATGCTGCCTGTTGCTTTTTAACTGGAGACATCATGACTCCTCAGCCCTTAACAATCATCTGGGCCTGTTGACATTGAGTCCTGAGTCCTGTTTGCTGTCAGCCATTGCCCATCGCAGTTAAGCCCTGGGCTCCTCTGGTGTGTGGGCTCAGTGCAGTCGTACCACTTGCATATGGGATGGCTTTGCCACAGATTTGGGAATTCAGCTTTCCCATTGCCTGCTATCCTTACAGAAGAATCTCTTTCAAGCTTCACAGTATCCATCCTGAATCTCTTCCCTTTTCCTTGTTCTGAACTTTAATTCTCGGAAGGCTGTCCCGGGAGGGAGTCTTCCAGAAAGCATATGAAGAAATCCATATGTAGAGGCATGGAACAAGAATTCTGAAACCCTTAATTAAAAGGCACTTCTGAAGTGAGGTATTATCACATGATTTTTTCCATTCCTGTAGTATCATCTAACATCAGAAATATATGATTTGTTCTCACCCCCAAAATGCTGTACTGGAAGGGCTACTAGCAGATAAAAAAGAAAGAAGCTGAAAGTGAATTGCATTCCCAACTCTGACAGCAATTTTTGGATTTTCTCATCTGCTTGAAGAGCTATCGAAATCTGAAGATTATAATTAAAAGAAATTTTGGCTGAGCAGCATTCATGTATCCTAGAAGTTCTGCAATTTTCTTGGAAAATTAAGTAGACTTAAAGTTAAGATCCAGGCACCAAACTTTCAACCCATGACTAATGCCTTGTCAGTCTAAGCTTCATTTCCAGGCAGTAGGAAGAGATGTAGGATGGATTTGGCTGAGAGGAGGAAAGTGTAGTTTCATTTCAGATATGCTTCAGTGTTTCGTAAATGGCCAGATGAAATATTTGGAACTGAAACCTTGTTCTACCATAATAGGGGTTTAGCCAGAGTGAACACTACATCTTCGGACCCTTCTGTGTTTTAATCTTCTGCTTCATAGCACTGGTGTGTCACCAGGTTCTTCAGAAAAATAGCCAGTAATGTCTGAAAACAGAACTGTCTGAATCTCAGCAGTGGTCTCCCATCACATTTATATGTGTGCATCTCTTCCCTAAATACCTTTAACCTCATCTCCTTTGCTCATAGCCTCTGGATTGTGTTTATGAATATATGTCTGGAATATAATTCCTCATAAAAGTGCTTCATGCTAAAGCTGCTTGGAGATCTGTCTTCCAAGGATCAGCTTCAGAGGATTTCCAAGCTGCAATCACAAATTGTTTCAGTTGTTTTCTGCAAGAAATACACTTCTTCATTACTGCCACAGGGGGTACTGTTGGCTTAATTTTGTCTTTGAGTCACTGCTGCTGAAATTATTAAGTTAATGATTTATGCTCCTATGATACAACAATCTCTAGTGTTTAAATTGGTTACTATGTTTTGTTTACTGTTTATAACTACCACGGTTCTTTTAAATGCCACTAACAGCACTCGCCAGCTTGTATGGTTTATTTCTCTCTGCAGATTTTTACAAACCACTGATTGATATAGAAGGGAAAAATAACCTTATAGTGATTTATGCTTGAAAAAAAAAATCCCAAGAGCTATGAATTAACCACTGTTCTGCTATATAGAAAAAATAACACTCTAGTGACACTGAACAATGGATGTCAAAATCTACTTATTCTAGCACTTGCTTCTGGTTTTATCATAGTGGAAAATTTGAGTGCTTTTTTCATTCTTTTTCTTTGAGTACTATGACTCCATCAGTTTTGGACTATGAGCTCACTAGTTTTTCCCCAGGGTTCCTCCTCATCATGCCATGTTAAGTACTTGATTCACTTAAACTGACTAATGTTTGCAAAAGTGGAAAAAATGTCCCAGAATTTGCTGCTTGACAGAAGGTTAGCTCATTTAGCTTCTGGTGCACACAAAAAACTGGGAGGCTGACCTACAGCTTCAGGGATCTGATAACAAAACTGGGTAGATTCTGTGGCTCTCTATTGCTTTGAATAAAAGAAGTGCTTACTGTTTTTCACTGGTAAAAGCCCAGAGCAGTGAGAACATAGCTGAACTGTGTAGGGCAGGGTGATGAGGTTTCACCAGTGTGTTACAGCAATTACAAGACAGTGTGACAATGGGCACTTTCCTTCACCCTGCTAGGTGAAATTATAGTCACAATAAAGCATAAAAACCTGCTTCTGACATCATGTTAGACCTCCTTTTCTGTGACACTAATGCCCATTTTGCATTTGTCTCCTTTTATGTGCCCCCTGAGCCACCACTTTCATCTGCTTAGCCAGGTGCTTACTGGTGAATTTGTGATCAAAACTAGGAGTACAAGTTAAGTAGGTTTATGGTGATCTGTAAAACATATAGGACAACTCTTGTAGATAGCTAGAATCACAATTTCCACCTACTGGCTCCATCTCCGTAGACACACAGACTATGGATCAACATCTGAATTGCTTTTCGTTCAGCAGAGAGGTCAGGAGCACATGTTGCTGATCCACCCCTCAGCTTTCAGTGGTCCAGCCACTGGCCTGGTTCCCAGCAACTTCAGGCTGTTTAGACTGCCAAAACTTGATGGAGTTGATTAGGTGATGCTGTAGGAGCCATCCCAGAAGCAATGCACTACCAGAATCCCCTTACTCCCCAACACATGAGCTGGGAGTTTCCCACTGTTGAGATCTCTTAAATATAATACTTATCATCAGACCAGCATCAAATGCTTGTTGCATCAGGGAGCAATGAAGTTGAGAGTTTCAAGTGGAAGGGAGATGCTGACAATATAGAAAACCAGGCACAAGCGTTTTAGGAAGAAAAAATATAGGATGTCATTTCAATAGTATAATATAATGTAAGCTCAAGGACTTTTAGCTATTAGGACTACAATATTTCTGTCCCAGATTTCCCAAAAGGAGTAGCACAGATACTATACACAACAGAATTGATGCATTTGGGGTCTGTCTGACTTACTACATGAAGCAATACATCCACCTGGTGATCTGCACATACACTTGCCTGGGGCTGCTGTACATCTGGCAGCCAGAAAGCTACCTTTTCTCTGGCCTAAGTTATCCAGACAAATGGGAAAAATTATCTTTTACTACCCAGAGAACATTTCCAGGCAGAAAGAGAGGATATATTCTGGGAAACCCAGGACGTTTAGTATACCCAGCTAGTGACACAACCTGCTGATGTGTGGCCTTTCACAAATTCATGTTATAATTTCATTAACTGACAGCATGCAAGCAAGTATGAAGCCCTAAAAGCCATAATAGAAAAGCCTTGAGCTCTACTCTAAATGAATGTAGGCTTAAGTTAAGTTTTAGGTATGTTTTCACATGCCTACTGTGATCTTTCTGTGCATCCAATCCATTCTTCTCAACAAATACTGCAGAGAGAACAAAGGCATTTCATGTGGTATGGGAGAATTTTTCTGATATAAAGAAAACTTCAGATGTGTAAGTGAGAAGAGCATGAATTCATGGAGGACGTGGGGTGGAGAGGAAGAGCTGGCTAGCCAGAGCCCAGCTTTGAGGAACAGCACCCAATCCTGCAAACTCTTCCTAGTGTGGGCTCAGAGAAGATACAGATGTCAGTAATTCCTCTGGAGCTTCCTTTGAAATGCAAGTATGAATTTTACTTAAGATGTGCTTCAGCAGCTAATGGTGTGCACAGACAGCGGGTGCCTGGGGGACGCCTTGGTGCCGGGAGGGTGGTATACGCTGATAGAAGTCTGATAGAAAACCTGCAGACTGCCAACAAGAAGTGCCCAGCTCCAGGGCAATTTCACTCACTCTCAGCTGAAGTGACTTGCATATATACTTTTGTGGGAGGTTAAATTTGGCATCCAGTAACAGAATTCCATAGGTGCTGCTGTCCAGCTTCTTGTTAGTGGATACATCAGCACAGAGAAGAAACTGGCAAAGGAAAATGCATGTAATCCTCTTGCTTTAGCAGGTACCTTTTTAAACTAAATGAGCACCTAGTCGGAGATGAGCTACACTCTTAATGTACTTTCAGAGACATTCCTTGTGAATTTTTCCAGGGGTGGAATGCTGTATATATGATATTTCCCTTAATAAAGCATTCAGAAGTTGTTTTTCAAGGAGGTGTATAAATATGGGAGTCCACTCTGTGAGGGAGGTCATGTGTAGAAGATGTGAGAACCTATTGGCAAAATTACCCTGCAACTTTATTTTATATGACTTCAAGCTATATTTTTTTTTCCTCCCAGATTATAAAGTAACACTAATCTATGTGTTAATGTGTGGCCTGTGAAAGGTGTGTGAAAGGTCTACTTGGCCATCTGCAAGGAAAAGGCTCATCTCCTCTGTTTTTGATGACTCAAAAGGTTCTTGAGGTGGAAATTAACTCATCTAGGAAAGTATCCATGGCAAGAAAAACATGAAAAAATTCTTTTCTGGCATCAGGAAAATATTTTGCCTTAGTACACTGGGGCACTACAACTGTGGGAAAATAAAGGACAGTGATAAACCTAAACTACGAGCTCTCTGGAAACAACTGTGTCCCCGCACAGTACACATGAGCACACACGTTTGAATGGTCTTTAGAGTACTATGTGAAAGATCTCAGACCAGGTAAGAAAGGAAATTCTTATTTTCATTTTCTTTCATATAAGGTCTAGGATGAAATATTCATAGAAAAATGTAAGGGATTATTTCTTCCTGCGATGTCAAAGCTTGAAGTGGGAACCCTGTGTTTCAGAAGTAAAAATGAATATTAAGCACAAAAGAGTTGTATCTCAATTACTTTAGCAAGAAGATGAAAATTCCTAAAACATTGCAGGCATCAAAACAGCAGAGGCAATAGAAGATGCAGTCTCCTCAGGTCAACTTTGTCCTCCTAAAATAAGTGGAAAAAGTCAGTTTTGAGAAAGTAATTGTCATTTTTCATTGTGTTTTAGTGTATCACTGCTGATCAGCCAGAAGAGAACTGTATAAAAGACCCTCCAGTGAGGTAAGAGGTGTTTCACTGTTTTCACCAAGCAATGAAATTGTGTAGTAAGAGGGCAATACAAAACTGTATGTTTTTTATAATTCAAGCCCACTTTTTTTTAAAGTATGTTTTAATCCTGGATATAAACTTTGCTCTATTAGATGAATGACTATATAATTATGCCTCCAGCTTTTATCTGCTATAGCAGGGGCCAGAGTTCTTTACAGTTTTTGATTTATCATGAAATATAGATATTAGATTTGCAAATATGATTTTAACAGCTTTTATTTAAATAAAGGCATAACATCCTGGTATGACATTTCCAAAATTGTTCCTGTTAACTCTGAAAACACTCTTTACTCCTGGATTCAATACATCTTATGTTCATGAGCTTCATATAAAGAACGGATATCTTATAGGACCATAAGACCGGTAAGCTTCTTTCTTTCTATTGGGGAAAAAAATCCAAGTCAGAATGTCATTTGCTCAGCATTTTGTATTTTCACAAATGTTGGTGGAAATTGAATTTGCTGTCTAGAATTAATTTGATTTAAACAACATCTGTTCAACCATAGATTCTTTATTTTGGAGCTGTGATCATTACACAAGCTGAGAAACAGACCCATCATTTTTGAGGAGAGCAAAGGAAAACATTCTCTACATTTTCTTTTCAGTTTTTTTTCACTGCATTAAAATGCCTTTGCCACTTCATCCCCCCTCTCTGTCTCTGCTCCCTTTCTGCCTGCCCAGTTCATCTGGCTTGGTTCCTCTGTTTCTTTTTCTTCCCACCCTCTGTTACTGTGTTATCAATAAAACCAGTTTTGAATCAAAACTCTCACACTCCACAAGACCGTTCATATGTATGGTGTTCTGACTTTTTGAGCACACAACTTGCTACCTCTCCCAATATTGAACTCTTCACTCTTAGTAACGCCTTCTGTTTCCTGTCCATAAGCCAGCTTTAAAGCCTACAATATTTGTACAGTCATCTCTCTCTCTCTTTCTCTCCATTTTAAAGAGATTTTTCTTTCACCAGCCATCATGCAGAGTTGTGCAAGAGGAAGGAGACCGCAGAAGGTCATCCTCCCTCTTTGCTTGGCTTTTGTGCTGTGCCTAATGGAAAAGTCTGTGCTTGGGACAGCATCTGTTCTTCTGCTGGTGTTTAAATCAGAAGAAAAAGTCTCTACTTCAGTGAACCTTAGGTTGTGCCCCAACACTCATGCAGTGAAACAAATCTCCCATCAGAGAACAGAATAGATTGCAGAGGAGGCTGAGTCCTTGTTTCCTTCTACTTGTGTCATTTCCTAGTGACTGGGTGAGAATAGAACTGGGAAGAGCAGGAGATGGAGGGCAGAGGTTCCTACACTCACTCCTCAGATAAGGAGGCCAAAAACTTCACATTGAAGCACAAAAAGCAGAGTTCATTTTAACCTCCCTAATAAGAAATGAGAAGTAAACAATACTTTAGGAACAACATGGCAACTATCAGTAAACAGTTAAAACTTTTATGCGGAAGAAACCAGGTTACATCAAGTTACCAAATGTTTTCTGTAACAGTATATTCCTCTCCTGTGGACAATTAGAAAGACTATTCTGCATTGGAGGACTAGTGTTGACAGCACAGAGCAATGGGCGTTTCAATGAAAAAGTTGCTGTTCTCTTCCTCCTGAGATCCAATAAAGATTTTATGCATTGAGTTTTACCTTATTTTGCTTCCATTGCGATGTTAAGCACAAAATGGCAATAATTATTTATGCTACATTGTCTGTTTGCATGAATACATAACTATAAACAGGTACTTTCATTTTCAATGGAAACTGTTTAACTAACGTTTTCCAGTGATCACTTAAACTGATTTTGAATGATGTACCAAGTGACTTTTAAAAAGGGACTTGAGCAACAGTTACATGGCATAGCACCAGTGTTTAACTCTACGTTTGGTAATCTATCATGCACAAGCAAATCAACACTCATTTGTCAAAGAAATACTAATAGAGCCTTACTAGATTGTAAAATAATTAAGTTTTTCTGGCTTGTTCCCTGCTGGATCTGTATTTGTGAAAATCATTCTTACTACAGAGCATCTGCTCCTCTCTTGGTCTTCCATATTCTACACATCTTCAAAGCCTGGCTGCTGTCCTCAGTGACAGGTCATGTGTATGATCCTGTTTTCAGGCTCAGGTAAAATGGCTTCTACCATTTACCTGGCTGCTAGTTCCTGAGTTCAGTATTGTCATCATGGTCAGGAAAATATGCTTTTTAGTAACATAATTCTTTGTTCTCAATTCTGTCCTTCCTGGCTTTCCCTGAGGGTGCTCCAAACCAGGTCAGCAAGAAGAGAGGAGGCAGAAATGTGGTTGTTTTTCCACCCTGCTTAGACAACCCAGGTTGATCACATACTTTGGATGACATACAGATAAACATACAGACCATGAAGTAGTTGTCCAAATGGGACATACAGACTTCTGGAGAGGCAGCTGTATTTAATTTAGTATTACAGCAAATCCATGACTCCTTCCTGAGGGTGAGGGTAGGCCAGGAAGCAGTAACGAGGAGTCTGTTGTTTTTACACCACCCAAGTGCCTTCCAGAAAGTGGGGAGAAGAGATCCATCACAGGGCTCTGGTCTTGGGCAATAGAGGGCCATGGTGCATAAACCCAAAACAATGAGTCAAAATTAGGCTTGTCAATTGTCCTACACAGTCAAGTCAGTAAGAGACTAAAATAATAGTTTAAAAATATCAATTTCTGCTTCTTCACTGAAAAACAGAAACATTGCAGGCAAAGATTTCACCCAGGATATAGGAGTGGGAACATGTGACTAGGGGCGTGGAAAGGGAACCTTTGTGGACAATGGTAAAGAGGCATACCAATCCTATTACAGTCCTGTTATTAATCACCCTCCAGGAATTATGCGACAGGACTATTAAGCCCAAAAACTATCAGTTTTCCAGATTTTTCTTTTTTTTTCTTTTCTTTTTTTTTAATAATCTAGTGACCTAAATCCTCTGCTACAGTTTTCAGAGATCTACAGAACTAACCCAAGAAATATTTCTGCTAGAGAGAGTCCTTGGAGTTTGATTTACCAGCCCACTTATGTAGGCTAAGCTGCCATCACAAAGCCAGAGTTCACAAGACCTTCATCCCGTGTATGAACTAGACAGATCAGTCAAAGCTACCACAAGTCAAAACTAAATCTGATCACTAGTTATTGCTGATTTGCACTGTAATAAACCAGAAGATCCCTAAATCATTATAGTTTCTGGTAGGGATCAAAGTTAATTCTCCTGTGTTTTAATTACAGTAGTTTTGGAAAACTTGCAGACTTTCCACATGCAGTGTAATACAGAGGTCTGCTGACATTTTTCAGAGCACATACATAACACAGAAGGAAAATAATTGATTGAAATGTAGAGAGAAAAAAAAAAAA
>VYZX01008685.1:84633-98483 GCA_013401335.1 Brachypteracias leptosomus
CTGCCAGCAGTTGTGTAAGACAAGACCAGTTCTTCATTTTGAATTTGTGTTTCTCTCCTTGCTGTCTTTCTTCTAGTTCTGCAATGCAAGTGAACCTGTCAGTTGCAGCACTATGAATCTGACCTCATTTGAGGTTCATTTTTGCAAAGAAAAGGAGGTCTGTTCACCAGGCTCTGACGATGTTCAGACTATGTTCCTCCTTTGATCTCCAAGGCAGGCTGGGCTCATAGCCTAAGCCTCTATTGCCAAAAATTCTGTGACCCCACAACTCCTACTACTAATAAGATACCATCTGGTTTATGAGGTTGAGGGCAAATTCAAGTTTAAAGTGAGAGGCATATCCCATGAGTGAATTCATACTGCCATTAGTGCTATATGTATGGGAGATGTCCAATCATATGGCCCACATATAGACATACTTTAGAAGATGGGATCAGTCCCCTTGCAATTTTTCTGGACAATCACTGTTTTAATAAGAATCAACCATAGAAAAAAGCAGAGCTTTAATGTAGCATTCACTTTTTTTTTCCTTTTCTTTTCTTTTATGGTGGTTCAAATATTCTTTATTCCTCAGTAACTTCTGTCATCCAGAGTTGTGTGCATTTTTCAGCTATCAATTTGTGAAGGAAAAAATGCTGGAAGCTAGTAGCATGGTTTTAATTGGGAAAACCACCCAAGAGCTCACATGTGCAGCTGATTCTGACCTAGATTATCTGACACCCATGAGTCAAATATACCCCGATACAACCGCACTGGAAATGAGAGGCCAATTCCTTTCTCACAGCCTGTGGTATGAATCAGAAATAATTATTTTGAAGGAAGAGCAATGATGGCTGTGTAAGAACAGCACAAAACCCAGAAGAAAACCTGGCAGAATTACTGGGTATGAATGAGCCCTGTACAAAAGTGAGCCCTGGGAAGTCCAAGAGTTCTCACACACCCAGTCTGGTTGTGTTGGGAATAACACAAAATCACCTTCCTCATCCTTGACCTGTTCTCCTGCTCCTGTCCTAAAGAGAAAATGGAAATAAAAGAAAATAAAAACATATACTTTGGAACCTCAGAAAGTTCTCTTTCAGCTATGATTTTATAAAGAACAGATTATCATTCTAACACATGGAATATTGTTTTTTCTGAACCTGTCCCCCTGCCTATCGAATAACTGGAGTATCATCTTGGTTCAAGCCTCAGATCTTGGTCTATCAAAACCTTATAAAACCTGCTTTTTTGCTCCCTTTCAGGCAAGGTGTCAGGAACATACATTTACATTTCATCCAGTGCAACCAACCACAGAGCAAGGATTTTCAATTAACAACTTGAACAAAAAATTCTCACAAAGCAAATACTTTTGCTGAGCTACATACAGCCTGTGTTGTGTTGTGCCAAAACGTCAACTCCCAGAATACAATGTGTTGAAGTGAAATATGAAAATTCTGCTTCTGTCTTAGTTGTCTAGTCATATACACCACATTAACATGGGATATTAAGGAAATACACTAATGATAGGAGAACTGCAGCCAACATCTTGTTCATGATTGGGCTAAATGTCAGTTTTGTGGTAGTGATGGCAGGGGAGCATTAATCAAGTGTGAACTTTGATTAATAAAAATGTCACTCTGGATGCAAAGAAAAAAAGAAAGCGTGCTATTCACTTTACAGGCAGCATAGGTAGTGAACAGATGATGCAATTAGAGGAGAACAAGTGCTTGTTTGTAAATATGCTTGTATTATGATTATATATTACAGAACAAAGTGTTAGAATTGCATTCAAGATTGTGAAATAATGTTTTCTGTGTGTGAAAACAATTATTTTTTCAGCAGGTAATGTTCCTCTTTCCTTTTTTCAGCTTCCTCCAGTGTTTGTGTCCGTATTGTTACAGTCTTTGAAGACACAGACACAAGACTGTTGTTGCCAATTTCTTATCCAGTTAAGAGGAGCCAAATTCAGGGAGGTGGATATATTGCTTCACCATGCTGTTTTTCAACCTTTTTATTAGCGTTACGTACATTTGTAGATGAAGGAGAGAGGGAGCATGCTGCAGCTGCCCTCCCAGTCTGAAGAGTTTATGATTTGGGTGACTCTGGCTCCTGCAGCAGAGCTAGAACAACATGATCCTCCTGGTAATGCTAGTGGGGCATTCTCCAGTCATCTCCCCAAAAGTCCACACCAATTCTAGCATGTAACTCAAGATCTCTTTGGTAGAGGTGTAGCCAGAGCAGGCTTGGGAACAACCACTTTACATTCAATATCTGTACACAATACTAGTGGAAAGTGCAGGAAAGCAAGAGCAACCCTAATTCTGCTGTCTAACAGTGTTTCATTTTCCCATATCCAGCCTCAGATTCATCCATCACAGAGAATGGTAATAGGCTTTGTGGCTTATTTGTATCAAAAAACCAAAAAAGTGCAGAAGACTGAGAGGCACACAGAGCTGACTAGATTTTTGTATGTATCCCCCCACTGGACATGGTGGGAAGACCACATGAAAACCTTTATTGCAAAAGTTTCTCTGAGGGGTTGTGTTGTAGCAATTCCAGAAAAGCTTAGAAATTTAGCTGTACTATATGTGCCCCCTCAGGAGTTTTTGCTTGTGTAAGGACATTTTATTTCCTAATTGGACAGTCTGTTCTGCCATGGATTCTTAATGAAACTCATGTTTAAGCTGAAGGCCGCATTCAGAACTTATCTGAAGGATGTCAGTGATGTGTAAAACCTTATGCAAATGTCACCTAAAGCCCATGGGGTTTGAGATGAGTTGCCTCATACCCACTGCACTTACTCTTTTTCACATGCTGTGAGATGCATCTGTAGAGCCTGAAAACAAGAATCTGTCATCTGGTTTTATTTTGTTGTTCTTGAGAATGCCAAGTTGATTCAGCAAGGTCATGCGTGGTCTAAGTATATGCCAATAATTTTTTTGTTGTTGTGAAAATCAGCTTTAGATTTATGACTATGAACAGTAATCTAGCTTAAGCTCAGTTTTCTAGTTCTGCTTGCTATTTTGCAAATCAAAACACTGCAACAAACATTGAGCTTTTAGACCAACCTTGAAGTTGGCATGAAAATTTACATATGGAGCTATCAGTTTCCTAATGTTAGAACAGCGAATTTGTTACCTCTTCTTAACCCTACAATGTCCTTATATGCAAGTTACAGTTCTTGTACATCCCCTCTGAACTCTATCATGGTGCTAGTGACATATTTGATGTAGACAAGCTAAACAACTCTCACAAAGCAAGTGGTCTGCATTGCATTCTCCCTTTTTGCTGCTTTTAGCTAAAGCTTGAAAGAGCGGTACCATACAAATGTAGTTCCTAGTAGCTGTATTGCAACTGGACATTTTTCAAAGCTCCTTGAAAGCCTTGAGTAAACATGTAAAAGTTACCGTGTAGAAGTTAATGGTTTTGATCTAAGTTTCAGTAGTATAAATCTGGAATAACTTCAGTGACCACATGTCTGAATATGCATATTTGTCTTCAGAACTTGGTTATAGTTCAATGTACCAATGCCTCATATACCCAACAGAAATCTTTTACAGTGAGGTGTGGCAGCTGTTTAACACTGCACAGGAAAGTGCACTTTAAGAGAGTTCTGCGTCAAGCTCTGCTCTCATAACAATTTTGCAACAGTGAAAATGCACTGATTATATGGAATGTGATTGGAGAATCAAAGAAATTGCAGCAAGCTGAAATCAAAGAAGGACTTTCATAGAAACAAATACATAATTATTGGAAACTGCATTTTTCATGCTCAACAGGTTTAACAGCAATACTGTTGAGAAAGTACTGGGACTGTTTCATGATCTGTTTTGGGATGTAGATTTCTGCTGCTTACAAAATGTGACACTTCCCTAAATAGAGAGCCCTCTAATTCATCATTAGTTCAACATAAATCTAGTTCAAATAATTTCTCTAAGTTGAATGCATAATGACAACTGGCAAAATGGTAAAGTTACAGTGCACTCACAATGAAAAATAAATGAGTCTATTGTCTTGTTTTAAAATGTATCAGCTTGTAAATAAAAACCTATATGCTAATGCTCTGAAGTTATTAAAACACAAGGTCTCCTAAAGTAATAGTCATCGGAAGAATTTGTCCCCTGTACTGATGCAGTGAACAACCAGCTCTCCTGGGCCAATCTTTTCTCCAGGACTATCTCACATGAGGTTGTTCTAACCAGACCTCTGAACAGGCCAAAGCCTGGTCTCCTGAAGTTCAAGGTTGTCCTGATTTTGCTTTTTTCCTATCCTTTCAAGATCCTTAGTTCCATCTTAAGGTGACTGAAGTCAAGGCTGCCCCTGACCTTCACAACCCTGACAAATTTGTCTTATTTTTGACTCTGACATCCAGCAGAACGCTTCCCCTTCATTTGCTCCTTGATCACCCGTGTCAGGAAAGTTGTCATCAGTGCACTCCAGAAACCTACTGGATTGCTTTATGCCCAGTTGTGGTGTCACTCCAATGGATATCAGAGTGCTTGAAGTGCCCATGATGAATCGGAGCCTGCAAACAGGAGGCTTCTTCCCATTATCTGAAGAAGGACACATCTACTTCTTCCTGATCAGGCAGTATTTAGCAGACACCCGTCACAATGTCACACACATTGGTCTGCCCTCTAATCCTGGCCCATAAACTCTCAGCTGACTCGTCATCCTTCCCTGAGCAGACCTCCATGTTTTCCTGCTGTTCTGTCACACAGGGTGACATCTCCTCCTCTCCATCCCACCTCTCCTTCCTGAAGAGACTGTATTGATCCATTGCAGCACTCTAGTTGTGTGAGATATCCCGCCACATTTCTGTGACCCCAGTGAGGCTGCAGCCCTGTAATTGTACACAGATTTCTGATTCCTCCTGTTTGTTCTCCCTAGTTTGATTTTAATCTAGATCTAATTCAAATGCCTGATAGTTGCAAATTACACTATTTTAGGTTTGAAAAAAAATTGTATTATTAGTCCACATATGCATATAATGTATTAGGAGATCGTATTTTTGTCATTAACATATCTAAAGGATAGAGAGCACAAGTGATTTTCTAAATCTAAATGTTTCCTTGCCTTTCTTACAAGGCCATGGTGGTTTACTGTTTCTGTCAAAGGCTATCTGTGTGATCCTAAACCTGTTGTATTGTAAGCAGACTCTATAAAACTAATGTGACTTTCCTCCTTCCCCCTCGCATGTATACTGAGCCAGATATTTTAATGTGGTTGTTATTATAAATTATTATTATCTTTATTATTATTATTATTTTACAATAGCAATTTTCTCTGACTCAGATGTGCAGAGACCTCTGTGTCACTACACAGCCAGTCAACAGCGTTTGGAAAGTTGTTTCCATCTGGAAACTCTTTGCTGTCATATGGGAAATGCATTGGTGATGTCAGCCTTGTACTTAATGGAAAGAGATCCACAACACTTGAATTGTCACTGCTCAGCCAAAAATGGCCAAGAACTGAATGTGTATGAAGCTTGAAATATTTTCTCAGCCACCAAGAAGTTCACTTCATCCAGGGATTGAAGCTCATTGGCAGCAAAGGGCACTGCTCACCATATTCTTGATCTATGGATAAGTAAAGTGCTTCTGTTTCCAGGCTCCCCTTCTAAGACATTTCCTGAGCACTAAAAATGTTTCAAAAATGTGAAAGAAAACAGTTACACAAAAATGATATTAAAAGAAAATTCCAAACTGCAGTGAATGCCTCCAGCCAAATTTCTAAACTAGGCAGCAGAGTAAGAGGAAATGGTAACATATTTTTGCAGCATTTACACTTTTTATGCTACTGCTGGCACCCACAGTTTTGTGCCTATAGAGAGAGCAAAATATTGGAGTCAAAATCTACCCTGTAGATCTGAGAGCAGAATAATATTGAAGTTCAGGTCCACAGCATTAGTCTGAAGACACTATTCTGCCCTCAGGTTGAACTGCCTGTTTCAGGTTGCGAGGGGTTTTTGGGAAAATCACCATCAGAGCTGGGATGAATGAGTGAGGTTGATGGCCTGCTGAGAGGACAGGCAAGTCTCCATCAGGAGCCCACAGCCAGCTGGCCAGCCTGTGACCAGTAGCACTGCGCCCACCACAGCACGAGTGACTGCCAGCCTGGCTGAGCCTTTTGGGATGGGGAAGGGAGTGTGAAAGTCCTCCCAGGAGGGTGCTGGCATCGTTTGTCTCTTGTGGAAGAAGAGACAGAGCAGGTTGGACGGGAAGTCCCTGAAAACCCGGCATTGTTGCACTGCAGTACTCATAGGAAACACTTTTGTTTGCTTGTCTTAAACTTTCACATAAGTGCCCTGATGCCCTTTGAAACTTGTTTAGAAATGCATGAAATGCAGCATTAAGTGGTGCATACATAAATCAAACCATTACTGTAACTGTGGAATGATCAGTAGAGACAAACAGTCTCTCTTTAGTTTGTTACTAGCCTGGAAAAAGCATTAATTAGCACTAATGAATCACCAGAGCTATGACTGAGCCAGGCTTCCAGCATTGCCAAAACACAAGCATGATTCAATTAATGCTGAAGGTTTTAGTGCTTGTGTTTCTATGGAACAGTCTTTTGACACTAGTGTCTTTTTAATAATACTTTGCAAATCTCTTCCAATATTATTGCGTGCAGACTGAGCTTCCCAATTTACTATGAACAATAAAGAGTCAGAAATGCTTTTGTGACCTCCTTTTGGATGAAATACTCATCTGGGTAATGTAATTATTATGTAAATTGCTTAAAGTTAGTGGTATTTTCTATTTATGCTGGATTTACTGCTGTCAGAGTTGATGACTGACTAGCACTAGAGCTTAGATATTGGCAGAAGAGTTAATGTGTTATTTAATTTAATTTAAAGATTCCGAGAATCTGCTCCTTGTGTGTAAACAGAATCTATCAAGTGACCTCCACAACTTGTGTTTTCGTTAGTAATCTCTGCAGTTCAGAGACAGAGGCCAAACTGTGCAATCTGACTCAAGAGGGGATAATGTGGAATCACACAGAGGAGTTGTGAGAGACCCCCTATTATTCTTGCCTAATGAACTCAGAGTAGGGGGAAAGATAGTGCAGCTTCTGCCTTTGATATGCAAACAGCTTCATTCACTTCAGGCAAACTCCGATCTCAAACCAAGAGGTGGCAGAAACTACTGTACCTGAAACGTTGAGTGACACAGTCTGAGGCTGCTGCTTGATTGCCGTCCTGGACTGGCTTATTCCTAAACATTATGATCTTCAGGGACAAGATGATTTTCTAGAACCTGAAGTGCTCAAATTTTCAAAACAAATATAAAGAGATTTTCTGTCTCTGATCCATGAAATCGAAGGTACATGAAAACCTTCCTAGTTAAAGGTGACTGAAGAAGAAAGTATAATGTAATACCCAAGCTCTGTTTTCCTGCTGGGTGTCAGCAGCAGACCTAATCCTCCCTCTGTAGCAGGAGAGTCACTGACTTTTTCTGACAGTCTGCCTTTCAAAAGAGACTCAGAATTGTTTTGACAGAATAAGCCAGTTTGTGATCCTGAACCATCCATAGTGCTTAGAGTGGAGACATCTCAAATATTCTCAAAGTATGCATAAACCTGAGTTTATGCCAAACCAATATTCACCCAACATAAACTACCAATACTTGTTATCTTTCTTTCTGCCACTCTTTCTTGTCACATCTTCCAGCCTCCCCACCTCTTAGCTGAAACAGCATTGCTGCTTCTTCCTCCAAGGAGAGTCTGGAATATCACCCACAGCACTGGATGGGCAAAGGGACCTCTCTGGCCAGGGGAAAGTAGCAGCTCTGGCAACATGGGAGTTTTGCATTTTCCCCTAATTAGTAACCTGAATGTACCACTGAGGAAAAGATTTTGCAATTTCTATGGAAACCCTTGACATCGCTATTAAGACTATGAATTAATGGTATCACTGAGAAGAGGACATGGAAGGAGAATTCCCTCATGCAGAGGTAGTCTATACCAGAAACATTTATTTGAGTCTCTTCATCCTTCATCTACTTGAATTCTGGACAGTGGAATAAAGCAGTATAGCTGGAAGCAAAATCAGATTTGCAACACTACACAAATTCAGCAAAGTTCCACATCCCAGATGGCCGTCAACTTTGCCCATTTCCAGTATTGTCTTGGGCTTTCAGTTGTCTACTCATCTTCCTTTCCTTGCTGCCAAGGCTGCCTGCTGAAAGTCTTTTTTCTTAGGAAAGGCCTAGCAATCACTCAGTGAGAGTACATGAGGCTGTCAGCTCCTCCTATACCACTAACACTGGGCTGCTTGTAATCTTTTCCACTATAAGCCAAAATTTCTCAGCACTTACAACCCAGATGTACGCATCCATTTTGCTATGAAACCTAAACCAGAAGGAATTAGGCCACCCAGCTCTGAACTAAGGACAAACTTCCCAATCTCTGTGTTGTCCCTATGGGAAAAATATAGGTCTCAGTTCCAGCTGGGAACATTTATGACATTTGGTATGTCTGCACATTCTCACTGCAAGGGACAGATTGTCAAATTCTGCTTTTAGTTACATACATGCAGCACAAGTGAAATCAGTAGCCCCTCCAGTGAAATCTAGGTCTTTTATAAGCTTCAATATCAGATTTTTTGTTCAGTCTACTGTCACATAAATAAAATAGGAAATTAAATTTTAAAAGATAACAAAATAACTTTATAAACATAGTACAAACCAAGAGAACATCAGAGACTGAAAACAGGGAACCATACGCCTTCCAGTAAAACCTGTTGGCATTGATGTGGTGTATTTGTGTCATAACTTTAATTGCATTTAAATGTTGAATTTGAGATACTTCATGTGAGGCTGAGACCTGAGAGGATGCCAAACTTGGTAAATAGAATAAGCATTATTAAAGAAATGATTTACAGAGTAACTCCAAGTCTAGCTTTAGTTCTCTGTATAGAAATTTCACAGGGCCTACTGTTTTCTCCAAGTTCATCCTCTCTCTAACCTATAAACCACATTCCTTAGCCTATGCAGATGATTACAAGCCAGGATAGTTATCATTTTCTATTTGGATCACAACACTGTTTATTAGCACAGGTTTATTTCATTCTGCTGCTGGGAATCAAAGCTATCCTGTTCAGCTTATGGGCCAATATGTTGAGCTATCAGAAATGATGGGTTTTTTTTAAAATCCAAATTCCTGTTACATCCTCAGATGCAGCTAATAGCTCTCTAGAACAAATAGTGCTCTTAATAATAGAAAAATGCACACTGTAGCCATCAAGTGCACTCCCAGTGCAACTCCTCTTATCTTCAATTCCTGTGGGCTACATTTATGACTCGTCTCCTTTTCTCCAAATGCTCAGTTTATTGTTTTGTTCATCAGAGTAATCCCCCAGGACAATACTTGTGTGGTTGCAGTATACTAGTAATCAACAATTTGACCAATTATATTTAACTCTGGTGCAGTTACCCTAACTGCTTCCCAGTTAGAGAATGGCAATAACATGATGTTGTTTAGGAGATTAAACAATTTTTTTTAATACCCTGATACACAAGAGAGAAAAACATTGACTTGAAAATATGCAGGGCTGGCTATAAACAGAGGGACTTGCCACAATCAAAGCAAAGATTATTTTGTGGTTTATTATAGTTTAAGGGCTTTCTGACAGATCAGGTTTATCTAAGACTAAAGTTTGATGTGCCTAAGAATTAATGCCATTTCATTTTCATTAAGAGACAAACAAGTCACTTCTTTACTGATCTATGCTATTTCTTTGGTTTTTCCTAGGTATGATATCAAAACAAAACTGTCTCATCTTTTTCACAAGACCATGTCCTTTGTAGCACTGTTCAGAAAAGATTACCAAGCTAGCAGCCACCTCTGAAAGCTTCCACTTTGTGATTATCTGTGTTGGAAGAACAAAACTACAGAGAAATAAAAACTAGTAGAAAGATTCTTTCATCTTCTATGTTTATTTTTCTTAAAAATGGGCAAGGATATGAAAATCAGAAGATTGCTAGCTGATGGTGGGTGTTTTGGAAAAAGTGAGCAAATATGTCTCAGTTTGAGCTTTGTGTGTATTGCTGGCCAACAGGTTACCTGAACTTAATCTTTCTTTGAAGATTTCTTTTTCATATAGTAGAAATTCTATTAGTAAAAAAAACAGGATATGTGTGTAGACATGAGGTGTTATATGATGCATGTAACAGCCAGTATTTCACTCCCAGCAGGAGTTGAGGAAGATGGCTAGAGAAATGCTCTACTCTAATTAGGGCTATATGTGTGTATTTATAACAAAAGTGTGCCAAAGATCACATGGCAAACATAATCAGTGCTGAATCTTTTGGATGATGTTATCAGCCTTTTCAAATCCAAATGCAGCCGTAGCTTCTAGTCAAAGAATTTCCCTGTAGGTGCCACGTGTTTATTTTGTGTTGCGTTTCCTTGGGGATTTACCCAGGTTCAGCAGGGCTTTGCAAGCACATGTGAGTGAAATACCCCCATGATCACAAAAGCGCAAGGCAACAAGATAGTGAAGATTTCTACGAGATACCTTTATCCTCATTTTGCACTTTTATTACAATAAAGATGGAGACTGAAACTCCAGATTCAAGCCCAAAGTAACAGGATCACCTCAACCCCATCTCGTCTTCAGTCTAAGGGCATAGTTGGCTTTGCAGAACCCATGTGCAGTGGCTCAAAAGGTAAACTTAGATCCAAGAGCTGCTTAAACCAAGGGATGGGTTGCAATCTCTCTCTGACATGAATATAAGACCACACTGTGTACATATATATGTACAATAACTACAGTGAAGTCCACAAAGTTGCTCTAGATTTACAAGAGATGTAACAAGCATCTGAACACAGGACATGGAGCTCATTTCCAGATTAAACATATCTAGAAGTCTGTGCAATAAAATATATTAAAACTACATAAAATCTGCAGTGCTATATTGTCACAAAAAACCCTACCTTGCATGTAAGGGATCTGGTAATACTACCCGTATTTGAATGGAGGGACCCTACACTTCCTTACTTCCATATTTAGTGATTAATGACTTTGTAATTATTTACGCTAACTGAAAAATTTTGCAAACAAATCTCTATGTAGGCCTAGGAAGTGTTCTTAAAAACTTCCCTGATCACAGCAGTCATCTTAGAGAAAATCTGTGGTTTAGAGAGACCATTTAAAATAGTTTTTTTCTAGAAAGGAAGGGTCATTCCAGGGAAAACAGTATGCTAACAAACCTCTCTACCATAGCTTTTAGTTTCATATTGTGAATAAAAACTTCAAAACAAGACATTCTGTGTCCTGTATCCAGGTACCATGAGGCTCACGGAAATAGCGTCTGAAAGATAATGTTTTTCACAAGCATATGTGTAACACGTAAAAACAGTAAGTCCCCTGCATTTCATAACTCAATTAAATTCAAGAAAGGCCAAAGTTTTGTTCTTGTTATGATAAGCACAAGTTATGACAAAATGGCTAGAACCAGTGTTCATCATTTTTTCATCTGTCTTTTTGATGCTTATCAAAGCACTGTAACTATGTGTCACAGTCAGATCTACTGAACGGCATACTTGTGAGTTTCAAAATGAGGAAAAATGCACCATAAAATTTTTACATATGCTAACTGGCTGTAAATGCAGGATTTCCTCCAGCTTTGTTCTTTGGTGGATTGCTATCAGCTTACATTTGAAATCTCTGTTGGCCACACATTTCACATTGTTCTTCCAAATGTAATCATTTTTTTCTTTTATCTGATCTCCGACAGTCTCTCTGTTTTCATCAATATTTGACAGCAATTCCCAAAGATACAATATAGTCCACTCTAATATCCTTGTGCATACTCTCTTCTCCCTTTGAAATCCAATACCTAAGCAGTGAAATAATTTATTGTGCCTTATTTAGTATTTCATTTTTTGCATGTGTTTTGATACTGTCCCTTTGAAAAGAAAGTTATTTGGAAATTTAAACCAACTGTTCTCAAAGAATAGTTATGGAATATCATTCAGTCTTCCTTCTTTCCAAAGATGCAGTGTCTATCTTGTTTTCATGCATTGCTTAAATATATATTTTTATATATAACTCCCCAAACCATAATTGCATCAGAATGCACAAAACCCCATCTACACCAGCCACCTGAAAAAAACTATAAAAAAGTATATCAGTCTTGCACAGTCCACTGCTATCCAAAAATCAGTGGACCTTTTAAACCGAAGTACCAAACACAGTATTGAGTTTGGTTTATGTGTCATTTTCTAGCAACAAGAAAACACAACACAGAAAGATAAATCAGTTTTCTGAATAAGCGTGAAGAACATAATTATCCCTGAACGCATAAATTCAATGGTGAGGATGATAACTCTTCAAACAACCTACAGAGAAGTGGTGGATTTTCCATTCTGGTCTGAAATACAAGCATTAGTTAAATGTGAGTTATTATGTTCTGTACAAGAATAAAATGGTGAAAATACTTGGTTAAAAAGTAGAATAAGTAATTTGGAAATGTGTTGATATTTCTTGACCTTAGAATTAAAATGCAGGATTCTGGATCATATTCTGTTGTAATGAATGTGGAGAGGCAATTACATTTATGACAATGCGAGTTGTAAATGCATTGTGTTTTAATTCCTAGTAACAGGCTTATAAATTTATGTAAGGAGATAATGGTAGATTGTGTCTTCTATTACACTGTAGTGAGAAAATGAGCAAAATGATTGACTGGATGCTATAATTGATGCTATAATGATTAAAAAATGCACTTTTCTATTGTGAGGGAAGATCAAAAATGAAATATTACTCCACCCAAATTAAAATTAATAATATTATACAACTCAGCACATAAAATAAGCCAAAGTACTTCGTTGTAGTCCAGCGATACAGAAGCTAACACCAGCAGAGCTGAATACATTAACTTTTTGTCCAAGGTAAAACAGGTACAGCTCTTGGAAATTAACATTAATGAGAATTTTTAGCAAAAGTTTTTAAAGAGGAATGTAATTTTAATTTAAAGCTAAATATGTTAAGACACGAATGTTAACAGATGTCTGCTTTTAAAAAAAAAAAGAAGCAAAAGTTCAAGACATCTCTAGATGAAAAAGTTGTCCGTGTTTTGTATTAAAACCCAAGAAGTTAAAAGTGATCAACTTTTAACCAAAATACATCTTTTTTTTAATCTAGATAAGATGTTGCAACTGACTTCAAACATTTTTTAAATTTGTATTTCATTCATGTTTTGATGCCTTGTTCCTTTCAAAATAGAATTTCCTCTCAAATGGCAAGCCAGTTCTTGCCTACTCAGTTATGTTGTTATATTGTTCCCGGGATTAATCTTAGCCCTTCTGTTCAGAAAAGAGCTTCATCCTTAGACAACAAATAAAAGTTGCCTTTAATTTTCACAACACATTGAGGAAAGGGTGAAAAATGTCTTCCTGCATTGCAAGAGTGATACATTGTGCTTTCTTTTTTTTTTTTTCCCCGGTTTGTTGTAGATTTTAGCAGATCTTGGATGCTGCGTGATTCCTTTGGTCACAGGCACCTGAATGCACGACTGCTCTGGAGTTGTGGGTGTGCTGGCTGCTTGTGATAGGATGATTTTGATTTTCTACAAAGAAACTTCTATTTCCCAGGTAATGTATTCAAGCTCCATTCTGTCTGCAAGTATAGTTCTTCCCCATGTGCCCCCTTACCAAACTTGACTAACTGTGAGTGCTCTACTTTGAAGCAGGTTAACCCATTTCATCTGTCCACATGTGGTATAATTTCTGTGCTGTCCCTTTGAGGCCTACTGATCAACAGAGCTGGAATGAGATGAAAAGAAGGGGAAAAACTACTGCATGTGCAGTTCTGCACATTTATGGAGAAATGAAATGCTGTCTGTGGAGTTACCCGTCACCCATTT
>VYZX01008685.1:100013-129309 GCA_013401335.1 Brachypteracias leptosomus
CTTTCAAAATAGAATTTCCTCTCAAATGGCAAGCCAGTTCTTGCCTACTCAGTTATGTTGTTATATTGTTCCCGGGATTAATCTTAGCCCTTCTGTTCAGAAAAGAGCTTCATCCTTAGACAACAAATAAAAGTTGCCTTTAATTTTCACAACACATTGAGGAAAGGGTGAAAAATGTCTTCCTGCATTGCAAGAGTGATACATTGTGCTTTCTTTTTTTTTTTTTTNACATTTATGGAGAAATGAAATGCTGTCTGTGGAGTTACCCGTCACCCATTTGAGCTGCAAGGGGAACCAGTAGCCTGAGCTGTGGCATACTCCATGTGTTTTCTTTCCATGAATACTGATTATTCCCATGGCGTTTCTTAAGCTGTGTGACCACTGACTTAGTGTTTGTTTGGGATTGCTGTTGAGGGGTAGCTTTTTCCATGGTTCCTCCCAGGCAGAGGTGATTAAATACTCTTGCACCAGTATTTCCTATTCAGATTCTGGAGCAGCTCCCTCGAAGCAGAGGGAAGGTTTTGGTTCTAGGTATTCAAAGAGTCTCACTAAGTTTTAACTTCTATAATAATTCCTGTTATGGAGTCAGCTGGTTCAACCAAGAGCTGTGAAAAAAAAATGACTTAAGAATTGAACAATCGATTCATATGTCTAAGTACTGTTGAATGTGACAACAATTCCTAGTATTAGGGCAAAAAGAAGCAAGAGCTTGTGTGCAAAAGTTACAACTGGATATAGTCCAGGAGATCTGCCTTCCCTCCACTCACACCACAGTATCCAGGAAGAAGGAAAGGATGAGAAGGTTTGGTTTATTTATACACTACACTCTTTCCACTCTTTGGTTTCCTTTTTCTTGTGTTCTTCTTTTACCTAGTGAACACTGCAGTGGTCCCCTTAAACATTTCAGTGTTTGGGTCAGTCACTGCTTGCTTGCTTGAATCAACATTCATGAAAGTTATTGTTTGGGATTTGGGTTTAGGATCACAGAGAGTTTTGTTCAGAATTTTGTAAGGAAGCTAAAGAACATGTGTAATTCCTAAATCAATGAGTCTCCAGATGATATAAATTAACAAAGTCTGGGGACTGAATGTATACATTCAAGGATAATGGAAAAGAAAGTGCTAAATGGGAGAAGATATGAATGCTGGACTGAGACTGATGCTGCTGGCAGAATCAATAAGCATTGGTCATGAAAAGAGACAAGTAGAAAAAGTCTTTTAAGAAAGCATGTGCTGCAATGTTTATTCACTTGTATTTGCTGGGCTATTGAAAATGAAGAAATATAAAAGTGAATGAAAATGAAAGAATAAACATTCAAAATCTGAAAGCACATTTTGAGAACCTTGGAGTATATTCTAATTTGAGGTTTGAGTTTGTTCATCCTGTCTGTATCTGAGTGGATTTGCCCATTCTTAATTTGCATCACATGTTACTGATGGTGTAGAGTGGAAATTCTGATCTGAATTACATATTGCATAACCTGATTGCCGTAAACAAAGCCTGGAAAAAATGTAGAATCTCTAAAAAAAGTTGTTTTCATTTAATCAGGATTTTAATGTCAACTATTCAATATTCAATAAATTACCATTAGCACATCATAGTTTGCTTTGATGTTTGATATGCAGATTCATTTAGTGATGTGTTTCCTCCTGGAATGGAAGGCTTCTATAGCACTAAATAAATTTGAGACCTTGAGCTTATATTTTTGCATCTTTTTAATGAATTCACTACCCAGCTAGTTTCAAAGGTCACAGTGAGATCAAAAACTTCAAAACCATGTTCTTTTGTTGTTTTTTAAGCTCATACTCTGACACTAAAGTATTTACAACTTCTTTTTGGAAGTGAAATGTTGTTTACTCTGTAAAGGTATTTATTTTAATTTTTTTATTCATTTCCAAAAGATAGAAGAGGACTGTATGTGAGGAGATACAAACACACAAAGAAAAGTTGTTTCAAAGACATTAAAACAATTTGAGCATGATGATGGTGTCAAGAAGTAAAGCATTATGGATGCGTATTATAGTTTATTTACATAAAAGATAAACACAAAGTATTCTGTAATTCAGCAAGCTCAGTTTTGGGTGTTTGTCTATGTGTATATTAATTTATAGGACTATAATCCTTCACTTGCCTGACTTATGGCACTTAACATGGAGTAGATTCAGTTTCACTACTACTTACTACTAATTAATTTGGACAAATGAATTGTCACATGCGGTTTTGTTGTGCTATAAGGTGAAACTCTTTCATTTTCTTGTGGATGCTAAAAGAATGCCAAGACAAGCTCATGTTGTGAAGTCCTTGTAGACCTCTTATTTTTGCTCTACATTGGGATATAAATTCATGCTAAATATCTGTAACTAAGGACTATAAAACAGCTTCAGTGTATATGAAAAATTTTTGCCCACTTAGTAAAAGGATTTTGGTTCTTCTATGTTTTTTCCTCTTTCTATTCTACAGTAAATAGAACCGTGACTATTGGTTCAACTCATTCAGCATTCAACTGATGAATGCTTAAAATACATAAAATAAGTAAGAAGATGAAATTTTTTAAATAGTTGAGAATTTTTAAAAATGGAGAAACTTACAGGACTTCCCTATGTATATCATGGCAAGTAAAGACATAAAAAAGGAAATATGGGCATGTGCACAAAACTTACATAGGAGAAGAATGCATCTTACAGAGAAGATTTTCATTCAGCATTAGTTACAAAGAACTGTTTCTCTTTCAGAGTAGTTTACATGTGTTTCCCAGACCTTATGAAAGGCACAGTCTTACCCTCCATCAGTTTCTCAGGAAATAAAACATTCAAGGTCTGCTTCTAGAGATTATCAGAACTCTCTAACTGAGGTGTTGAAGATAAATGTGTTCAAGTCAACTGAACACACCTCCAAAGACTTTACATGGTCCAGCACAAACCCTGAGCCCAGATAGCTGGCATAAAATGGCACAGCTCCACCAACATTGTGTACATCAGTGGGGTACTGTTGATTTACAGCAGATGGACTTTTGACCTATTGCTGCCTGCTGAGCAGGCTCGTTAGATGTAGTCTTTGACAAAAACTATTAATTGACACCACGATCTAAGGATTTAGGGAAACGATGGAGTAAAAGCATCCAAATGTGTTAAACGTCTCAATGTACTGACCCTGCTCCTAGTGAAGGCAAGTCAGATATTGTGCCAGTCTTTCCTCCAGCCTTGGCAAAATGTGAGAGAGCAAATCAAAACAAAATCAAATCCACGGCGAGATCTGCTCTAGCAGTCTTTACTTATGGGATCTCATAAATAAAAGGACAAAAGCATACAGTCACTATTCCTTGCAACATGATTTGTTTCCTTTAAATGGATTGAAAAATTAAACTTTTAATGTATCTGTCTAACATATAAAGTGGAGCTTCCTGACCTGTCCATTGCAAAGTACTTGTCTTGCACACATCATCTGTCATGCAAACAGACTGACTCTGGTTTCTGAGCAGTTTGGATAACTGACTTACATATTCTGTGGAGTGAAATCTTGGGGGTTTTATCCACAACAGCAACACGTATCACTATAAAACACCAATAGGATAAAATTTTAGTAATATAGGTCACCCTCTCTGGAACTGTGGTGTGTGAGCACTGCTGTCCCGGCCTGAGGAACTGGGCAAGTATCTCTGCCTGGCCACACAATGCACAACGGTTTAATCCAAGGTAGTTTGTCAATTCTGCATCATTTTATACCCTGTGGTGTGGACAACCCTTTTGGATGCATAAGAATTATCTCCATGACAGCCAGCCTAATGAGTGCATTAGAGATACACCTAAGCTCTGTATCCCAATGAACAGCTTAAAAATCACAAGAGAGGGACTGACATCTCATTTCCCAGCTCTCAAAATCCTGCCAGGAGCAGCTCAGCAGAAACCTGGTCCTAGCTGCAGCAGAAGCACAACAGTGTCAAGCAGAATTGGGTTCTGGGAAAGGAAAACAGAAAGAAAAGTGGAAAAGTAAATGTCTGAACTGCATGGCTCCTCAACATCAGCTTTTTCCCTACATGATCAGGGCTATAACAATGCCTCAGGAAACCAAGAATTGGTCTGACTTTTTTTAAAGGAAATAGCAAAGGACATTTTAGAGATATATAACCTTTCCTAGCTGCTCACAGAGGAAATGATTCTTAAGGATCTGTTATCTTAGAATTAAATAGGTGACGATGGGAGAGAAACAGAACAGCTGTTTAGAAGCTGTCTTGAAAGAAAACAGAAAGGATTGTATTCTTCAATGCAGTCGAAAAAAATCTTTTATAGGCAATTAAAAAGTGAAGTAATGATAATAGTCTGACAAAATCCTTCCTTATCTTTTCTCCCTGACTTTACCTATCATTGCAGGAAGACCAGTTCACAGCTTGACCATATCTCTGGTTGCAGCATATGAATCACTATTCTCCAAAGAGGTATTATTTACTTAAAAGTGATTAAAAGGGATAAGAAGGGTCAGGGTGTTCCACTTTGTGCTGTTAGATGAACTAACTTGTTGATAGGCATAATGCAATGGGTCTGGGAGAGCTGTACTATGTGCCAAAAAGATTCCATGCATTATCAGATCTTACCTACCCTTGTTTAAACTAAACAAAATTGTCAGCTACTCAGTTACATTTTCCATATGGTGCAGTATCTTCTGAGCAGTCTTTGTGAAGTAATATTTGAGTTATTTTCCTGCTATTCACATTTCTCTCAACACTGAATGTTGAAAGCATAATTAAAAAAACTAAGGAGCCTGTGTGCTTTAATTAGTCTATTCTTGTAGCTATTGTTATTATTAATGTAAGACCCAAGTGATATCCAGTGGAAAAAAAAACCTTTGAAAGACCATTTCATTTTAAGAAGGCAAACAAATTACATCATTTCATTCGGAAAGAAGAAAATAGATGGACCTGATTCTTCACTCACCCATGTCATTTTTCTACCAGTGTAACATAACTGATGTTAGTAGAACTTTCCCTAATTCACATCAGGTTGAAGAACAGAACAGGGGAACAGACACAGGGTGTGTATTTATGCAAGTCTTTCAACATCAATTCTGAGCTGGGAGGGTGATCAGAGCTTGGAAGCCAACTCTGGAAGCCTTTCTAAGGACTCTCAGTCTGAATGCATTTGCTCAGCCCATGTAGGGTGGCTATTTGCTGGAAGAAAGACAGGGTAGAAAGAAATAGAAGAAGGGTGAAAAAAAAATTAGATCTGGAAGGTATGGGATGTGAAACACATGTCACAGGATGACACAGTGGGATGATAGACTAGATGAACAACAAAGGAAGGAACATAGGAAATAGTGAGTTGGGGGCCCACTGGTTTTGGTTGGCGTGAGCTTACCCTTTATTCTCTTCCTTCCAGCCTCCTTCCCAAACTCTGCAGGACAATATCCTGATTTCAGTACAACTCCTCAAAAACCTGGAAGCATCACTGGAAAACCAGATCATTTTATCCATTCACATGGGAACTGGCTGAAATAAAATGTACAGCAAGCCATTCTCCAATGACTTGTGATGTGAGAGCAGGGAGTATGGGGAATGGGCAATAGTGATGGATTCATTCCTTGGCAGATTTTCTTGGCCATTTCCTTCCACATTCTACAACCCCCGGGAATTTGACAGCTCAGCTACTCCAAGACTCTGGAAGTTTTGTTGGAGCAGAAAAAGTTAGGCCAATTTCTGTTTTTTGCTACAACAACTATATGTGTTTTAATCTATAGCTAATTTTGATCCAGAGGGTCATCTTCTTTTAAATTATCCTCTCAAAATGCTTTTATTTTTCTCAGGGATTTCAAAGTTGTTGCATGCTAATTCCATGGTGATTCCCACCTATGAACTTGTTTGAACACATTTTTCCTCTTTTAATATCTGAACCCACTCAGCATTTCTTCAGGTTCCTCCCAGTCTCTGGCAGGTCACCAAAGAAATCTTTCTCATTAGGTTTGGTCACCCATAGTATGAGAACTCTATCTCAGAAGCATTTCTACAGCCCATTTCCTCTCTGTCCTTGGAGGAACAGGGACTTTATTTCCTGGCCCCACTCAGTTGATCATTTTATCAATTAGGCCAGAACTGTTAATGCTCTTTGAATAGATCATTTCCTTTAACTGGAAAGAGTTTCTCCTGTGCAATTAACAGCACAGGAAACAGTTTTGCATTGATATGATTATTTATTATTTCCTATTAGTGAGCAACATATCCTGTGATAACTTTCTTAATTAGTAGGTCAAGTGTAAATTTCATGAGTGCACGTCATAGCCTTCAGTTTTGGATTGAGACATTAAGTACAAAAATAGTTTGAAGTTGGATGTCCTTGCTTCCAAATCACCTTTGGCACCATGTTTGCCTGTGCCTTTACAATCTTGGTTGAAGTAAAAGTAATAGCAGAAATTCATTTATCTTATGTTTCTGTTAGAGTTCTCCTAAGGTGGGATATACAGTAATGGAAATAATCCTGTGTCACTAGGCTTTGCCAGAAGGATAGCCACAAGGAAAGAGGCCAGGGCATATAATCCCTTCTCCAAACACGAGACTAATTACCACCCATATTATGCTAATACTGGATTATACTTAAATAACTATACCAATTAAATTCTTAGGTCAAGTGAGGACAGGATTCATGACAAAGTTGAGTTGGACATTCTGGACTCCCTGCAGTGGAGCACTGTGTACTTGTGATTTACCCATTTCTTTGGGAGGGAGAAATGACTACAAAAGAAGCAGAGAAAAAGTGCAGAGACATGATAGTGAGGTAGGGGCAAACACAGGAAGAAATTGATGTGTGGGTTATGTTTAAGAGTGATAAAAGGGAAGAGAATGGATTATTTTCCTGGAATTTTCAGGCACTTTTTTTATTCTGGAAAGTTGTAATTAAAGTTGCACACATCAAATATTTGTGGTCAACGAATTCAGCACTCTATCTTCAGAGCAAATCTCTGGATTTCTCTTCTATACAAGGAGGCTTGAATACAGCTTCTTGGAAACACTTTAAAAAATAGCTCTATTTTCTCAATATTTTCTGCTGAAAAGCCTCCCTTTCTCATCTACCTCTGATCCTGCTCAGTTTTGTGGAGGGGGACTGCCCGTGTTTGGATGCATTTCACTTTGGGATTAGAGAAGTGTCCGTTTTGGTGGTTCATACAAGCTTAAAGCAGCCTGTGTTATGTTGAACTCTCTCTGGGCTGTGCCCTGGGGCTGATACGTGAATTAACCGTGTCCTTCTCCTGCATGCATACAGTCACTTAGCGCTTTTCATAGACCTCTTCCTCCAGCCTTTTTCAGTTCTGTTAATTTTCTGTGAACTCCTTGAACACAGTAATGTCAGGAGCTGACTGTAGCATCCTAGGTATTATGCCATTATTGGTACTTTGCCATTTAAAGAAAGAAAGTTTCCTTTTTTTTGGCCTGTGACATGAATTGTCTGTAAATGCATCCCATATTTGCATGAGGTTTTTTGCCATTTTAGCAGATGGAAATTTCATATCTAATTTAATGTCCATTAAGTCTTTCTCAGTACCATTGCTTTCCAAGTATCTCCTTCCTATGAAATTAGTGTTACCTGCCCCCCCAACTATATAATTATCCAGCCCTTAAACAAAACCTGGAATTAAATAAGTGAAATTCAAATGTGCATATTTAGTGCTATGAGTTCCTGATGCTTTTATTGGATTCACTGATGGCTTGTGTGAGTAGGCTGTGCTGGGATCAACGAAAATGATCAGAGGTCTGGAGCACCCCTCCTATGAAGACAGGCTGAGAGAGTTGGGGTTGTTCAGCCTGGAGAAGTGAAGGCTCTGGGGAGACCTTATTGTGGCCTCCCAGTATCTGAAGGGAGCCTATAAGAAGGCAGGGGAACAACTGTTCACAAGGGTTTGTAGTGATAGGACAAGGGGTAGTGGTTTTAAGCTAGGAAAGGGTAGGTTTAGGTTGGACATTAGGAAAAAGCTCTTTAATATGAGGGTGGTGGATCACTGGAACAGATTGTCCAGAGAGGTGGTTGAGGCCCCATCCCTGGAGACATTCAAGGTCAGGCTTGATGGGGTTCTGAGCAACCTGACCTAGTTAGAGATGTCCCTGCTTATTGTAGGGGAGTTGGACTAGATGACTTTTAGAGGTCCCTTCCAACCCAATATGTTCTATGATTCTATGATTCTTTAAACAGGAGGTCTGCTGCAATCAGTGAGTTCCTACTGACAAAAAGCGGAGGAAGGATCTTGCCAGGACTGACATTAACATTTCTTGGGGTGAGGAGCAGCAAGGATGTCATTCTGCTTCTCGCAGGGGCTAACAGCAACGAAAAACATGGAAAGCTGCTCCAGGCTTTATGCCTCTGGCCAAGGTGGAAGCAGATTTTTTCCACTTCCTTGCATAGCACAACCACTCCATTAAATTAATAATCCAGCCCTTAATGCCGCAGATGACAGAGGAGGCCTTTGAAACTTGACTAAACAAATGATTTCAGCACACAGTGAACTCTCGGCACACACGGACTCCTCTCTCCATCAGTGAAATCATTAGTTAGCCTCTGCTTAAATATTCTGCTGAATCGGAGGCCAGTGTGTGCTCTGCCAGCAGCAGCTTGCTGGGGACTGGTTTGTTTTGTGCAGATGCATTTTTAATTCCTTCGTGCCTGCCCCTTCATTAAGTTGTTTCTCAGAGTGGGGTTCAGACCTTCCCAAGAGTGCATGGGGCTGACTCACTTGCTGCTCCCCCGAGGCGCAGCAGGAGGTGGGAAACATGCTCAGAGTGGGCTCAGGTTCTGAACATGGAATAGGAGAAGAAATTTGTTGTGTACAGATGATAGGGAACAAGGAAGGGGAAGAAATTCATATTGGTCAGCCACAGGAGTGAACAATTAAGCCACGCTCAAACAAGACAGATCTCTATGGGGACAGAAAGACTGGAGGAGGTTGAATAATATTTATTTTTGGTAGATTTAAAAATCCAGATAGGACCACATTGAATAGTGGAAGGTTATTTCAATTGCCACTTTCCAAGAAAATCATATATTCTGATACCATGATATTACCAAAACATGTATTTTCTTTAAGACCCAATCCTGAAAGATCTGAACAAGCAACTCAAGCTACCACCTGACTTTAGAGGAGCCTAATGACAAACTGGGTGAAAAGAGATCCTCGAGGCCCCAGAAGGTCTGTTTCTGGGGCAAAAAGCCACAGCACAGATACTGTGCAGGATGGCTGTAGGGCTGCACCCTGATCATCCACACCACGTGGTCCTGGTGCTGGAGCTCTGCAGCTTGCACAGGTTACCAATAATAACTAACTCCAGGAGGTCTCCCCACCCTAGTCTTTACATGATGGGTGAAAACCAAGATTTATTTAAAGATGCCAAAATGCTTTGCTGGGAGGGAGGCTGTGGAGTTTAAACATGTAATTGTTATATTAAATAATTGTCATTGAGCTTATCCCTCTAATTTATCATTAGGGAAGGTCTTAGTTTGCCATTGCTAGGGCATACATGCTGTAAGAATGTATGCAGTTTAACAGAAGGACAGGGAATCTGATGAGTGATGAGGTTTACTTGCACATTTCTAATCCAGATTGGATGTAAACTTCTCCAGCATCCAGGGACTGTTTGGATCCAGAGTTTTTCTCCAGGCCCATCTCTCTCTCTTTTTCAGTTGACTGTTATTTTTTGAAACATAACACTGTGCAAATAAAAGTGAAGCCATACTTGAATGTCAAGAAATGCATGGAGAACATCAGTAATGTAGGGAATATATACTCAGGGAATAAGCTTCAGCAGGAATGCTAATTTAGTTATAGTTTTTAAAGCTGACTGCAAACAGCTGGGTAGCATTAACCATATTAGGGAAACAAGAAAGGTGGAGCAAAATCTAGGGGACTTAAGGTATGACAGTGCCAAATGTATGGAAAAGATTTGGAATATGTGAAATGTACTGCTGTTGGATCCACGCTATGTAATAACGGTGATGTGGTGTGCAGTTATCTCTGGGACTTCCCAGCACACTAAAAGATTTGTAAAGCAATGTCTGTGGCTTGTGGCAGGCCACTCTTGATAACACGGCTGGGAAACAGAAATACAAGTTAAAAAAACATGTGCTATATTCTTTTATAGAGGCTTCGGTCCTACTAGAGAGGAGATCCTGACAGTTCTTTATTCTCTTTTCACACACATGCTGCAGCTACTTAAAAAGTCTGCGAATTCAAAGCTGGGAGATTAAGTTTAAACTACATCTGTTCCAGCTGCATAACACTTACTTCGCACTTTACATTTTCCATGAGCTGTGCAAACGTTAACTAATTAGACTGAATCCCAGCAACACTGTTCTCACGGTGCTAGGAGCTTTTAACTGCTTTTTATGGATAGATGGAGGCAAAAGAACTCCAGGAGCAAACTGCAGAATGTGTCCTCACATAAGCAGACCCATGTTCAGGCTGTTTCCATAGTTCAAAGACAAGTTTCGTGGACTGCAATGTTAAGCAGAAATGCTTTGTAAGGAGCTGGTTACTAGTGTGAGTAAGATGTTCAAAATATGGCCCTTTGTGGCTTGCCCAAGACCACACAGAGAGTTAGAAGCAGAGCTGGGATTTCACTTCCTTTAACTCTGATTTTCTCACAGTTGTGGTTTCATTGCAAACTTCTTGCATTGCTTTCATATTTTTTGTACTGCTCGATGTCTGTATACCTTATGACAGATGTGTTTTTAACCTTCTTATTAGAGATGGGCCTGAGATAAAACAGAAGGTACGTTGCTTCTTGACTCTCTGGGAACACTAAGATGTGTGCAGATTTTCACCGGTTGGCCATTTATCTACTTCTTGTGGAGATGGAGTACAGTTGATGCAACAACTCATCAGCGATGATTGGGGCAACTTTTCTTTAGAGCTAGACAACTAATTAGTAACAATTTATCCACTGACATTGATGCTTTTATGTTCACTTGTCTACTCTTGTCATACTTTTATATTCTTCATGTATTTCTTCGCAAAATCAGCATTTTAGATGCATTTAGAAAACAACCCATTAGGGGAACATTCATTCTGCACAGAGTTGCACAGAGGTGTTAGATGGTTTTAGCTGTGCTCACCAGTGAAATGGCTTATACAATTCATCAAGAAGTTTGTAATTCTATACATGCAAAGTAACATAGACCAAATGCTGCTGACCTGTGCTAAGTATTACCACTCCCAGGCCTTTCCTGACTGCTTGTCTATTCCTCTCTGCCAGAAATTACTGTCCTGTCAGATCTACTCAGTTAATTAATTAGGAATTTCTTTAGTCTTTAGCCTGGTCCTATGCATTTGAGGTTAAAAAAAAAAATTGCCAAACTGTAATAAGCTTCATGTAATTCTTTCAACCATAATCATATAACAGAGCTGAGCTAGAGAGCAAAGGGAGGCAGATCTGAACCGGCAGGGCTTGGAGCTCAGGAGAGTTTCCTTTAGCAGCAGCAGTGGCAGTGAGCAGAGATGAGGAGGATGCTGGGGATGGCACTTGCTGTAGCTGGGTCAACAGTAGCGGTCTTAGATGGGCCAAACGTGCCTGAACTGTATCACTAAGTGTAAAATTCATATTAAAGTTTGGTTTGGAATTTGCTTTTGGAGAACAGTTGAAAACTCAGTCTCTAAAATTAGCTTTTAGCAAGTATTCCTGTTTATAAAGTTCATTCACTAGCATGTTTATGGAAAGTGAGCCCAGAAGGGAAGGAATGTAGTAAAAGTGCATTCATTTGAAAATTCAAATAAAAATATTTGCTTTGAATCAGAGGCCTTTTTTTTAATCTTTCTGTGCTCTTTATCCAGTTTGTTAGTAGTTTTGTTGTCCTGCAAAACAGAGTCACTGTCCTGAACTTTCCTCTTCTCATTACTGAGCAGTATGTGTGAGTGAAGACTCATGCCTGTTGTGTTGGTCTTGTTTGTCAGCATGAGAAATCATTGTTATTTAAATATTTTTTTTAAAAAAACCCAACAACAAAAAAGGCAACTTCCTCCCACCCAAAGACACTCTCCATCAGTTTACAGGATTAACTTTTACCTTTAAAGTTTCTGTCCTCTGCTGCTGGCTTGTTCCCACATCCTGCCCCTTGGACAGAGCTCAGCCACATACCTGTTTCCCATTTGGTACAAAGAAGGAGGGAGGAAAAGGACGTGGAAAGAAACAGCTTGGGGAAGGGAGGATGGAAATTACTTGAAACAATAAGAATGGGAGGCGACAATAAACAATAAGATCAGGAGGCAGATTAGCAGAGTAGTGGAAGTGAAAATTACTGGTTATTAATTGCTGAGTGAGATTCTCTCACTCTTGTTTCCTTGTCAAGTGATTCCAGGTTAGACAGAAGGGCATGGTGTGATTAAAGGAATCCAAACCTGCCTGTAGGTCACCTCCCCCAGAGAAAATGTAAATCTGCTGACCTAATATTCACTTTTGAAAAGCACTTTGATCACATCATATGTTAAGTGCTGCAAAACTGCAAATGCAAAGTCATTCCTTTAGTGTATCAGCTCAGCTTGAAGCCAGAATCCATGCAGTAAGAGTTAACCTCGTTGTCTCTATTAATTACTTCTATTTGATTACTTCCATTTAAATACACAAAGTCTATCTAACTTATCTCTATAAGTTATAGAGGGAGACTGATGAAATCCCTTCACAAATGATATTAGAAACAAATGTTTTCCACCAGCTTTGATCATTTGATATTGGCAAGCTCTTTGTTTTCATCCTTTTAAGCAAGTAAGATCACTGTGTAAAGAGGTGGACACGAACCAGAGCTGCTGATCTGAACACAGAGATTTTGGGAGAACTTTGGATCCAGAAATTAATATCTAAGGAAAAAAAAATTCACCAGGAGGCAAGGACACCCTTTGATTTGAGCCTGTTTCAAACTCTTCAGAGATTGAGATGTTAAGGTGAACATGGGTCACCTGGTTCCTCTTTGAATGTTTTTATGAAATTAATTTAATGGATTTGGCTTACTTCTGCTAGCTAGGTGGACCTGAAAACTACCCAGAAGACAACATGGGAAAATTGAGCTGGCATGGTCCTTGCAATTTCCAGAGATGTCTTCATCCAGTACCTTTTGCAAACACTAGAATCATGACATTAAAAATTTTTTAAAGTCAATCAAATTCTTTTCCACATTTATGTGTCTTTAGCTGTGTGTGGTAGGAAAAGGATCCAAAGAGTTTTCTCTTGTGTTTGCTTTCATGGAAATGAACTGAACTGTTCCCTAGAGCTTTTGCTTTAGGGTTTCATGGTATTGAAAATTTAGTGGGCTTTATTTTGGCCTTGCCTTCTCTTGTGTTGTAAAATGTGCAACAGTTACTGTTCAAAGATATGTTTCAAATTCTCCTTGCTTAATGTAGGAGCTGGTGAAAAAACATAATTTCTGGTGGAAATAGTTTTAAAATCCAGATCTTCTTCAGTCAGCTCCTTGTTCATCTACTAGTTTGCCTTCAGAAATTAAGCTACTTCAGAAGATATGTGGATTGTTCATTGTTTGTATACTTTTTTTTAAAAAAACCCCACTATTCTCACATGGCTATCAAGAAAGATAAAAACCATTTGCCTCTAAGTTCCTTTTCCTCTTATCCAAAAATGAAGAACATCTAAGTGAGTATTTACTTTAGCAACTATGAATTCTATAGTTTAGGGTTTTTACCATTTTATACTATACGTTATCTTTTATGCTATGCTTTTAATAACAAACTTAAAATGCTTTATGAAACCTGTTTTGCATCATGCAACCTGTTTTGTAGACTGCATGAGACCAAAGGGAGTTCATTTCTAGCAGAACCAAGACTTCTGGACTACAAGTTTACAGGCCTCCAACTGGACAAAACCAGCTTCTTGTTCATGTAACTTCTATAATTTGGTACCAGCCCACAATCATATTGTTACAGATTTATGGCCACCAGGGACTCCTAATTTTAGGACACTCTGAGTGCTCAGCATCTCACAGGGACAACAAAAACTTTATTCCTTCTGTTTCTGTATCACAAGTGACAGCTTTTTGTTCTCTCTGATAATGGCAACACAGAATTTTGGACTTTCAGACTCTTGTCTGTCTTGATTATATCCAAGAGATAATCAGAGGGCGTGTGCTCTTAGCTGATAAAGATGGAGTCTCTTCATGGGTAAGACATGTGTCAGCTGCTTATGTTCCCCTCCTGTGCCTTCCTTTAGAGCACTCTTCAAAAACATGTGTGCAATCATACCATATGATTCACAGTCTAATGGTATACATGCCTTGATTGCTTCACTTAAAAAAAATAAATAAAAATCTGTGATTTCTCATTGGTCATATCAGAAAGGTTTTCTTCAGCTGGATAACTTTTGGGTTCCATCCTTTGATTTCAGCTTCAAATTTCAAGTCCTAATATACCCCAAATAAGAAAAACCTCTGAGTCCCACCTGGTTTCAATACAAAATCATGTTTTGTGTTCATTTCAAAATGGGCCCAGGTTGGTTCAAAAGATTCATGAACCTTGGCAAACTTTTCAATGAGCATGATTTAAGTTTCTGTGTTTGTACTGTGTGGTTTTATTGTGAATGTTTCTCATGGTCTTGGTTAGGAACATAATATGGATTCACTATAATATCAGCTACATGATATCTTGCCTGCATTTGACGGTTGATTCTCATGTTTTGATACGTATCTACAAATATTCTTATATACACAGCTGAGAACTTAGTTAATCTAAGAGATTGCCTTTCCTTAGATCAATTAGAATTTTGTTTCACTTGTAAAATAAACATATTCAGAATTACAGATGTAGAAAAAGAAGTCTAAAGGAAAGGAGATGAGGAAGTTGGCAGACCCTCAGAGGAACTATATTAAAGAAAAAAGCATAAACTCTCTAAATATGGAAGGTTAGTAATTTCAGTTAGGGATAAATTTGCTTAAATTATGAGCTTTTCAGAGCCTCTGAAACAAGGAGAAAGGTGCAGAAACATCCCTTTCACCTCTTTTTCCTTGTCTCCTTAATTTCTAGGGATGGATGTCATGGTAGGGGTGTACACAGAGGAAAATAATATCTTTATGGTTTTAACACTGGCAAAATAGTTTGCCTAGCTTCTTAATGCATTATCTTGAGTAGCAGGAGTTTGACACATTTTTTTCATCCCACAGAATGTTTCTATTGTATATTACTGCATTGCTGGAGGGTCATATGTCCTGAAATTTAGACTGATTCGAATTTCCTCCAGATTTGGGGAGGCTTTAGATTTTGCTTCATAATCAAAATTATTAGGGGAGATGTATTCCTAATGATTTGCACCCCTGTACTCCAGGTTTTTTCCTAAACTGAACCAGAACTCAACATAAAGAAGCACAGAATTGCTTTTCAATTTCTATGCTTCTGTTCTTTGATATCACATTTCCTTCCAGTCAAAGTTCTGCCATTTAGATACTACTTCAGCAAGAAAATATGAGAAATAAAATCACAGTGAAATAAATCTATCTTCATCTCATTTCTCTCTGCCAGTCACAGATGTCAGCTTAATACAATAGCTCTTTGAGATGGCAGACCCATGTGGAGCAGCAGCTCCAGTGACATGACCACCACGGTGTACAATTCAACAGAGACACCATAGCAACTACGGAAAAAAATCGGTAAAAGCTATAGCTTGGCACGAAGGTATACTTTCAAAAGTACCCCTTTATTTATATAAGCATGTGTGCACATTCCTCAAGATAGCTTGAAAGCAGGAGATTTCAAGAACTGAACAGCAAGTCAGTCATTGCTCAGCATGGAGATGCATTTGCAGCATTGCCTGTAACACACACAAGCAGAAGGCCCACATGTTACAGGCCTCATCTAAATGGTGTAGTCAATATCACCTCCTCCTGGCCCAGCTGGAGGTGATGTTCCTCTCTGACTCATGTTGCTGCTTATGTTTTCAGTTAGAGCTATCTAAAAATATTCTATTTTACACGTTTTGCATCAGAAAATAGGGTTTTGCCATGCTTGTCAGAAGGAAATCTGGAGGTGGAGGTGTAGCTCCTCAAAAGAGGAACCTTTATCTTAAACAATTTCCAAACAGAAGCTTTCAGTTCTGTTTTGGAAATTTCATAGGAGTTTCTGGGTCTTATGCTATATGGCTGTTAATACAAAAAGTCCTTTCAACCTTGAGTGAGTAAAGGACATAACCACAGAAGTCCAAAAGTTCCCCAAACAAAAGGGAAAGATCTCTGAATCAAAACCTGCATGATCTGGAACACTTCTGGTAGCTGACAAAACCAGTGAGAAGTTGCATGTTGACACTTCAACTCTTTTCCTTAAAGATGAACTCAGGCCACCTTGCAGTTTAGAAACAGAAAGTTTGGATGCACACTTTGCTGGATAATCTTTGAAAATCCCAAACGTATAATTTTAAAGAACTTTTTCCAGTAGAAGCCATGGTCGCTCCAAAGCTTGTCACACCCTTTGGCAGCAGAGCAGAAGGCTCAGCAGTGAGCAGACCACCCTATTTCCTGGAAACCCATTTACTGGTGCAAGTCACAGGAGACATAAAAATCTTTCTAGAGTGCCTGGAAAAAAGTAGACCTAACCTTATTTTTTTGCCATCCGTAAGTTGGTTTTAATGGGAATTTACTTGGCTAAACTGGCAAAACTGCAACATTTTTTTCTTCCAAGAAAAAAATCCAGGGGAAAAAAAAAGATTGTAGGTTTACTAAAAGTGGATTAGAAGTGCAAATCTGTATTTTCACTAGTGTAAATAAAAGCAAAATGTAGCCTGATACTTTATTACTTTTCTGTTCAAAATTAGTTTCAAGCCAGTAAAGATTCATTAAAACATTTTAGTGGTGGTTTAAGAGTACTGTATGAATTAAATTATTATTTATTATTAATCACATGTTGGTCAACTGGGAATTTAAGAGGTCAAATACAGTTGGCATTTTATAGTTGTTTCTTGCTAAAAAAATCATCTTCTAAGCAGATTCAGTTTTGCAATGAAAATTAATTTCCAGGGTGAGCTGTTATCAGTTCGGGAACATTTGACTCCTACATTTTTCAAAGCTGAGGAGGGAACTTGGAGGGAACACTGACAACCAGCCGAAATTCTTTATTGCCTTCCTATGTGGTGTACATTTGCTCTTCCCAGGATAACCAGTGTCACATTTGTCAGCAGTACATAAAACAGACAAATCTTTCCTTCCCTTCCCCTACGTGACTGGAGCCCAACCAGTTCCTACTGTCTCAGGATCCAACCCAGTGCTAGCAGCCTCTGTCGTGACTGTGTTTTGCACTTCTGTGGTCCATGTTCTCTGAGGATCACAAAGCGTTTTATGTATGCTCATGATTAATTGCACTTTATAGTGTTCCCAGGAATTAAGAAAACCCCAGCAAAATATTTTCAACTGATTTGGAGAAGTATGTGTCAGAGGACCCTGTCGGTTGTGCTCATTAAAACAGTCAGAGCAAGCTTAAAAATCCAGAGTAAGTGATGTGGAGCTCCTGCTATCCAGCCTCCTGTATGAGCTTTTAGTCTTCATAAATGCCTACATGACCTCCTTGCCTGTCCTCTTCACAAAATTACTGTCTTTATCGGCTGTAAGATACCAGACTGGATTTCCTCATGTAATTATGGATTTACATCTTTCAACACAGCTTGCTTTTCTTCATGTCTTGGCTCTCTCTCCTTAGCTCCTTCTTAGGGCAGTTTCTGAGTCCTTCTAAAAGAAAAGATGCATGTAGAGATAAAATACCAAATGTGAACATCTCAAAGACAACAGAGAAACATAAGGAAATAGATGACATCTCTTGTAGTGACATTTTAACAGTTTCTGAAACCTTTACTTCTTACTAAGTTCATTCCATCTGTGTTCACAAACATTTTTTTTTAGAGTAACGTCTAAAGTCGCAGGTGCTTCAGGTTGTTAGCAAGAATATTTTTATGAGTACAAGATGGAAGCCTGTATCTAACCTTGTATTTCAGGTTAGCCAAGCTCTCACATCTCCAGGTGCAAAGCAGAAGGAAATATAGCTCCATGTTAGAGCAAGCAGCAGGTTATGCTGTGTAGAAGGGGCATCCAAGCATTCGGCTTCCAGTCAACACAGTGAACAATTTTTAGGGACACCTGTGAGATGCATGGAGTTATTGGGCTGGTATGGCATTTGATAAAGTGGATTCAGTGGTGAAGGTAAGGGTCCTAAGGTGAAGGTACAGCCTCATTATTGTGGTGGTATTGTGCAGAAGTGCTCTTACGTGCCAGACCACATTAGAGTCATGCAGGGTGTTTGCTAGCATGGGACGTTAAGCTGCAGGTGTTCTGTGCTGTACAAAGCCTTCAAAGATCAGTCTCAAATGTTTCTGTTACTATAAAGAGGATTAAAAGGATTTTAAAACATAGTGGTCGGCCTGGCTGCTGGTGAAATTGCCAACATTTAGCAAAGAGGGGGAGAGGCTAGAGCAGCAGGGTGGAGTGGGGGCTTCGAGGAAGCCATACGGTACCTTTCAGGGGGGTTTTATGATCCAAATGTGGATCTGTAGCACTTTCAACTGGAACTCATTAAGAATTCATGGAGCAGAAAATGCGAGAGGTTCTGGAAATGAGGACTTTGAAAGGCCAAATGTGAGCTGTAAATAAAAGAGAGTGGATATTCAATTTTGGCTATTAAATATCTCAGAATTTTCTCAGATCAACAAATCAGGTTTTCAACTAAAAACCTACCTCTAAAGCAAAAGGACAAATAGAAAGAGTTTTACGAACTCTTAAGGCAGAGAGCAGATAAAGACCATAATCAGATATTATACATCTCAAAACCATGAGAGCTTATTGATTAGAAACACTGAACAACACCATTCGTTCTGGCTCTGATAGAGCAATGTACTGAAGCATGTGTTTATCTTTAAGGATATTTTGAAATCCCATTGACTTCAATCACCATTGACCCCTGTTACTGAAATTGGACCCTTGGGAAGACACAGCTTTCCTAAATATTATGTGTATAAACAAAAGAATTAGGAACACCCACACTTCAGAAAGCCAGAAGCTTAAGCAGAGTGTACCAGGATCACTAAGAAACCGTATCCTAACTTCATCCCTTACACATAGGTGGTGCTAGAGTTGGCAGTTCTTCATCACTGTATTTTCTAGAGGCCAAGACCTTTGCAAGAGAACATTTTATCTGCTGCTGTATTAATTTGGGGCCTTCTTTAGAGAAAAGCCTCCTTCTCTTAGTTCCTCATTGCTGTCTTAAGATGTGGACATCAAGTCTTTTCAGGAGTATGAGGATAAGTGCGCCTGTGTAAGTAAAACATAAAGCCAATTTTAGACTGGTTTTATAATGAAGCACATTCAGAAACAAAGATGTAGCTCATGGTGTCATCAGTTGAATGTCCTGAAGTAACACAACCTGGTTTGTAGCCTCATTCTCTCCTTTTGCAGGTGCAGTTTTGTGCTGGCACTTAAATACATATGCAGCATTTACCCTAGCTATAGTAATTTTATTTTGAAAACCAAGACTTATCTACCAGAGGTCATTTGTACATGCTGGGCTTTTCTTCTTTGTCTGCTGTGTTGAATATGATGAATATTAGTGTTACTTGTATTGTTACTCAGAAGTCTTCAAGGGTAGCTGTCCAGTCCATTATTTCAACAGTGTAACAATAACAAATAAATAATTGATAGCAAGCTATTGGTCAAAGGTGGAGACCAAATAATGAGGAACAATGGTAACAGATCTAGAGGAAGTAAGGCCTTTCTGTGCACTAAGTCAGTAGGTGCACACCACAATTTAGTCTGAAGAAATGCAGAGTATTAAATCTGGGAATAATAAATCAAAACAGGGAATAAAGTCTCTCCTGCTTATGGGAACACCTGTTACAAGTAAACTCAAACAAACAACTCCCAGAGGAACTGATTATTGCCTGTAATTTCTGATGGTGGTTTTTCCACTTTAAAAGAACACTTAGCATCTTGCAAGAACATGTTAAAAATTTCACTTACAATTTTAATACAAACATTATCCTCTCTTCAGTTCAGTCAGTCTCTTCAGTTCCTGCAAGAGGTGAGGGTTATTAAACATATGAGAGACTCTGTCAAACCCTGAGGACTGGCCAGATACAATAGAAACTGGCTAGAGTTTTACTGAGATCTCACCAGCACTTGGGTAGACCCATTAACTCAATGCTGTCTGAAAAGAAAAATAATCTCCTGAAAAGAAGAATGTAGGCAGCTGATACCTCAGTGAGATAATGCCCTCTTGAAACATTATGAAATTCGACTAATGTGCGCAAAATATTCTGAAATCTGTAGAAGGATGTGGAAAAAGTAAGGATTCAAATGTTACAAGTAGTATTACGAGCATAAGCAATTTACAGTGCACATGACATATGAAAATTACTTTCCAGTTCAGGCGATTTAGCATAGCTTCTATTGAGACATTTAGGATGTCCCTAATTTTGGCTTGTCCAGCAGAAATCTGGTATTAAGTTTAAGGATTTTTACATTTGGGTACCTGCAATTACAAAAAGTTCCCGACCACTAAAACTGTTAGAAGTTCACTTACATTGCATACCTCAGTTTTGCAGTTATTAACTTGCTCTAGCTAAATGCTAATGTTTTACGTTGTTGGGAGATTATGACTGAGTGAGAAAAGTTTATAGATCAAGATTTTAAGCTCCTGTAAAGCCACTGAAAAGTATGTGTCAGGGTAGAGTTTTTAAAAATAACTGGAAATCCCTTTTCAATTCACAGAAGTTCAATAAGGTGCCTGGTAATGCTACATTTATACACCCAAAAAACATATTATGAAACAAAGAATTCTTATCTGGTTACTGGGGAACTCTTTGCCTCTTGTAACTACAGTCATCTTTGATAAGCACCCATAATGAGTATTCTGTAAATCTGTGTTAAATATTGTAAGACACCATTTCCCCTTTCATTTTAGCAGAAGCTTCCTTTTTACCCCGACACAGAAACTGATTATATCTTGGAAAATGTGAACTGATAAGTTTCTGAATTACTAGCAGTGTGCTTTAAATATTTCAACTTTGTATTTTATCTTGCTCTTTTAACAGAATTGCCCTTTTCAGATGAACTCCTTTCATTGGCTTAACATTACATCATAACATTCAGACACCCTAACTTTATCTTCAGAAGGCCGTGTTCGTCATCTCACACCTGCCTGTATCTTTTAGTTCCCGCTCGCATATTCTGCTCTGCATTCTTCCAGAAAGACTAATCTCTTTCTTCATACCCTTTTCTGCATCTTGAATTTGCTCTTTCTTCATGCTGCCTCTTACTCTTAGAACAGATGCTTTTGGTAACTCTTCTTAGTTCGTAGGTCTCTCATTTAAGTGCAGATATACTTTCTGCCTTGGGTTGCTCACTGGTAATATCATCAAGTCTTGAGTAGCTCAGTTGAAGCCTCATCTCTCTTAACAAACTCTTTTGGATGTGAGACATGTCTTATCAAAAAAGCACAAACTAAATTTCCTTTATCTCTCAGTTCCCTGCAGTAGAAAAAAATGCAATTAAAATAACTCTAATTAAACTATAAATGTATCTATATTTCTACTTTGGATGATTATTTAACATGCTGCCTGTGTAACATAAGGTCTTATTTTGCTACATTTTCTCAATCTGGACATTGTAAGAAACACTAACAGGCTTCACAGAATAAAATGTTTCATTTCCAGATAATCAGCCCCTGGGTTTCTGCTGTGTATTTTCCTGTGCCAAAAGCATTTTTAGCTCAGAATAAATAATCTTATTGTCCATTTACTAAAACTGTTTACTTATTTTAAAAGTTATCTTTAGAAGTCCTAGTTTTCCTGTGACTATTCCTCATATAAATTGTACATGCCACAAGAAAATCTTCTATCTCTTTTGGATTCCCTTACCTGGAATGACACTACATATGCTGTACTAATTGATTGCCATATTTATCCCTTAAGCATTTTACTATCATCCTTTCTGTGTACTTATATTTTTGCAAACTTGATCATACCTTCCTGCTAGAACAAGTCAAGATGGGTATTTTTTTCAGTCAAAAAGTGCATAATAAGAAAATAGTGCTTGAAATTCACTTCATTCTCACTTAGAGAATTTATTTCCCTGTATTTTTCCATTTTTCATAGAAAGAGAAAAAAGGTTACTTTTTCAAAATTTCTTCTTTTTACGCTAAGAAAATGTGAAGCTGGAGATAAAGAAGCTCAGATCAATGTTTCTGTGGTTAGCTAAAAGCTTCTTTTTCACTGTCTTCAAATTTTGAAAGGAAACATGGAAAAGCCATAGGAATCTTTTGTTTAGACTTTTGGCAACTTCATTCACCCCAATGTCCTCTCCCCTTCCTAAAACATTTCCAAAAGTTTTTCAGAAGCCATAACATTTTAGAGCACTAACTGCTCTTGAAATTCTGCCTTATATCCCTAGGTTGCTTACATTGTTAAAAGCAGGCTGGAAGTGCATAAACTATGCCCTCAATACTCACCATAGCACCATTACAGGAATTAAGCATTGTGCTGAACATGGATTATGCTTCCATTTTACATCCATTAATTACATTCATCACAGCCACTACAACTTATATCTGTGCTCAATGGTAAGAGCAGGCTTACGCAATTTTCTTAGCAAGGACCTGAATTACCTGAATTTCAGACACTGGAACAGGCTGCCCAGGAAAGTGGTGGAGTCATCACTCCTGGAGGTGTTCAAAAAAAGGGGAGATGTGGCAGTTCAGGACAGGGTCTAGTGATCAGGGAGATGTTGGGATGAAGGTTGGACTTGATGACCCTAGAGGTCTTTTCCAACCTAAATAATTCTATGATTGTTCTGCTTTCTTTTAAACAGCATTTTACCTCCTTGTGCCTTTTTCTATGTTCTGTGGTGATAAATATTCACTTTTTTGGACCCTGAATGCTTCAGTTGTTGGTGCAGAAGCTTTAGCCTCACTAAAACCTTGAACAACACTTTGGATAAACCCAGATGGGAACAACTGCACTAATTTTACATGGCCTTTACTGCAGCTGGCAGAATCCAGACAGTGCTCTGCAAATTCATCTCTGAGGCTGGAGAGACGGCTGAGCAAACACGGCAGAGTTATGTCCCTTCTGACAGGTGAGTCAGAAGCATAACCATGGTGACAGCGTTAAGGTGTCTGTATGTTCTTCCTTCTGCTGGGTTTTGAAAGAAAATGAAGATAATGTGAAAGTGTAAATGCAGTCTTGTATTTTGCAAGTAGACCAGAAACTGAGCTGGTGCAATGTTGTTGGAAAGGCTGCTGAGGTTGTAAAAAGGTTTTCTGTGACCAAGGTGCTGTGCATCATGCTCTTCTTTATCATTCAAAGGCAAAGAGAAATTTCTTACTCACATCTAGACCATCTGCAGAAGCACAGATCTGCATCTACAGACACTATATTATGGCTTAGAAGGGTCCCATCACTTTCAATGTCATTTGTGGTTTTTTTGCATTGAAGAAATTGTAAGCTTTTTGAACATTTTTAGAGAAATTACTGATAATGAACTGACTGTTTACTTTCAGGCGAGTCTTGTCTGACAATAGTGTGACTGGGGAAAATTAGTTACTGTTATTTCACTGTACAGCCTTATTGGACCATGAGCTTAAGTTGAGGGTCTTCCTAGAAAAACCTTCATGCAAAAGCAGGTGAGCAAGGGAAAATGAAGATGTGGGCAGTTCTGACCTGAGTCTCACAATTCTGCCCTTGGAAAGTAGTGGTGCCTAATTAGAGAAGAAGGACACAAAAGAGGTGGAATTATGGGATATCACTTTCTTATTTCTGAGCCTTTATTTTTGTAGATGTAGAACATTCTAAAAATAATGTAATTTTGCCTGAGTTTTATTTTTAAAACTGTGTTGTAATACCTGTGAAAGGATAGCATGCCACAGTGCTTCAGTACTTACTTCAAGGGCAATATTTTAATGATTTTTCATTTCAAAATATCTTTGTGAAAACATCCCATTAAAGAGAACCTAGAGAAGAGCTAACAAAGTAGCAGGAATCCTTGCAGCAACACATTTTTAAGTAGCACACTCAGATTTTTCTCCTGATCCCAACGCTTGCCTGAGAGTTGCACACATTTAAGGGCACATATGACAAGCTGGGAGCTTTGTTGTCATAGTCCCAAAAAGTCTGGGGTCCCCATTGCTCAGATACATGCAATTGCAGGAGGAGAAGACATCAGAGTTTATAATCTGCTGGTAGCTGTGGCACTGCAAGGGGGACCATCTGGGAAAGCTGATGGTTTTTCTGGTCTCCCACCACCAAGACTACCTTTTTTTCCCTGGCACCTACCCACCACCAGATTTGAGACACTGGCCTGGGGAATGGACCCAGCCCTTTCCCTTTTTCTGCCTGCTGGTGTGGAAGCAGTCATTGCAGGGTGTGCTGCTGGATGCTGGGATGGGATGCTCCAGGCTGCCTGGGCCCCTTCCCAGTCACCAACAAAACGTGTTTTCAAGTTCTTTCTTGAAAGCAATCAGCGCCCTTAGCAACTGGGTGCCTTAAAATATATTTATTACAGCTCCAGAGAAAACAGTAGTTTGCTTTTATATATGGACACCATAGTGACATAACAGTAAACTTACAGCAATTCTCTGTGTTACTGCCATTTACAGTGGTTGCCTCAGGAACTGCAAATAAAGTTACATGTTTTATTTGAGTGTTTGAAAAGGGTCATTGTCAAGCAACTTAGACCAAAAATTTAAGCTTTGGTAGGGAAGGATAGAAAGTCTACAAAGGCTAGAAGTATTTTCAAGATTTTAGAAAAGCAAAAGTAAGTTAGAACTATTTTAAAATACTTTTGCTATGTTCCCCTGTAGCATTTGCAGTCCATTGCCAAGGGTGTTGTGTCAGTCAGACCACCAGCAAGGGAAGGAGATAGGAAGAAGCAGCAAGGATTATGCCTTTTGATTTTCTTGATTATCCAAAAACTCAAACAACTTTGCTGTACAAAAGTAAGTATGATTTATTGAATGCTTTACTTTTTCAGAATTTGAATGTCATTCACTGAAAGTGAAAAGAAAAGATCACGATGCTTGGAGCTTAATAATTTTTTTTTCCCCTCAGTTTTCACAAATATGTTGAATTTGCAACATTTTTTCTCATTTGCATACGTCTGTGATTTGATTAAAGGAGAGAGAAAAACCTATGATCTACACTGAAGAACACAATATTTCCCTAATACAGACACTGTCCATCTGACTTCAGGATACACTCCAGACCACACTCCATTTGGTTTGCTAGTCTAGATCCACAGCAAGTGTCCTAAGTAGCAAGTGTGTGGACATTAGTACAATCTGAAAGCAGATCCAGACCAGCAGATTTTAGGAAAGTTTTTAGTCCCATTATACTTCTTGTTGGTGGACTCATACTTCACAGGCTCTTGTCAAGAGCATTCCATCCAATGGAGAAGTCTGAGGGAATAAGGCCTTAGTTAGCAACTCCCACAAAGTATGATTCTAAGGTAAGAATTTTGGTATTTTGTAGAAGTTCATCTATGTTTTAGACTGAATCCATTCTACAGAAAAAGATTTATATTTGAAAAATCCAAGATGACAGATCAATTACCTTGTAATCTTTATGTACAGAGATATATAGTGTTGGTGAACCCTGCAATATGCTACATTGCTACCTTAAAAATAGCAATTAACAAACAACAGATTTCACACATTCCAAGAAAAAAAAAAAAACAACAAAAAAAGCTTCTGCAGTTCTTTTGCAGGCATAGTTTTTGTAGTGGATAATGTACTGTAGTTCTAAATGAAGGAAAATCCATCCATTGCAGAGACAGAAGTTGCCTTTGCATTCTGTAGTATAAAGATTCTAATGCTTTACTGTATCCATAGCATAATATTAAATTGATTGTGGATAGATGAATAAGAGTTTAACTGGCCACCCACTTCTTCAAAACCCAAATTGGTGATTAAAAAATGTTAGGCATGTGAACCTTAGAGAAGGGAGGTTTAATGACCTTATCAGTGTAAACTGTCCGGTAATTATCTGATCTTCTAGCCACACATTAGTCTTTTCTGCAAGGACTTGATACTTGAGTTTCCTTTCTGTTCTAAGGAAAGATAGGAGTTTCAGGCCACCCATTGAGCTGTCTCACTGTGATGTTTAGGGCTGTTTCCACATTTGATGATAAAAACACAAGGTATGCATGTTCCACTATGAGGACCTGTAGCATTATTTTAGAAAATGCTTGCGTAACTTTGACCACTGAAATATACAGAGTTAAAAATAGGCCAGCATTCCTGAAATGCCTTATTTCTTCATATCCACTAAGGTTTTATCATGCAAAACTGAGAGAAATCCTGGCAAGGAAATTAAATTCTTGATATCTTTTAAGTAGGGAAGGAACAGGGATTGCTTGGGAGGCAGGATATATTCAGAGATGCAGAGTTAGATCATCTGATATTGTGCCTCCTTACTCAACTATAAATATTCATCTCAGAATAAACATAGAACCCAAGGAGAGTCAGCTACCAGACAACTCCCAGGAGAGGAAGGGAAAAACAAAAAGTAACCACACAAAAAATACAAAACCAAATGATGATCAAATAATTACAGATACTCCAACTGATGTGCTTGTTAGGATTCACTGAAAGTTTTAGGAGATCTTTTTGAGCTTTGTTTACTTCAAGGCTTTTTATTATCTCCATGGGAAAAAAGACAGAGTTGAAGGAGGATGTTATAGAAAAGTCAAAAAGGCTTAAACTGTCTCTTTCACGCTTGTATTTTTTTAATAATGTAATAAGAGAGAAAGGTGGGTTTTTTAGAAAAAAAGAAGTATGTAAATGATAGTTTGTTTGTTGCTTTTAAAATAAAACTGGTTTGAAGTTGTGCTTTCCCCTTCCTCTCTGTGTTCACTGTATAATTTTTTTTCACTCTTTATGTTTTTCTGTGTTGCATTTTGTTGAGGAAGATGAATAATCTTTTCCTGGTCTAGATTCTGCAGATCACAAAGCACAGGGTCAAGATTGAAGGTTGACTTACCAAACAAGTGTTACTTGGGAGAACCCTCTGTGTCCTTTCCATACCTATATTAAAAAAAAAAAAGGACCTTTAGAAGCACCATTGCAGTCCCAGTCAAGTATCTGTTGTGGCAGGCACCACATAAAATATTTAAAAAAAAAAAAAAATCAATGCTGTCTACAGCACTCATATTTGATCTACTTGTTAGGATGTGATTCAGAGAAAACATAGGTTTTGAAATTAAAGTAGGAACTGAGAAGAACTGAAAAATCAAATAGGAAAAAAATGCAGACAGAAATCACAGTATTTCAAATGATGAGCAGGAATGATTTCTGGAAACATGACACCCTTACTTGAAAGACAATAAGGTAGTGGCTTTCAGGATGTAGATAGAGTGATAAGAAGGTGCTTGTGCTTAGAGCAGACTAAGAAAAGTGGTCAAATCAACCATTATAGGCATGGAGGAAGATGGAAGCAAATATCTGTGTGTTAGAAGATTTAATAAGATGGAGATAAATACTGTAGGATTTTACAAACAAAGATAAGTTTATTTATCATACGGTAATGGGGAAAGAATTAGTACAAGAATGAGAAGGGGAGAATGGCAATCTGACTGCCAAATCACAAATCTGATCTCACTAGCAGTGCTTTGACTGGATGGAAGGAAGATGCAGCAACATGACAATGTTTAAACACCCCGAAAGATGGAAGTTGTATTAAAGGTGGAAATGTAAGAAATGACAACTTTCTGCCTTCTGGGCAGACAGAAGAATATTTGGTAGGGAAACAGAAGTGACAAGACAGGGACATGGCCTACTGTGGAGGCATCTGATTTTCTGGCTCTAACACCTTATTGGAATTGCTAACTGTAACCTCTTCACAACCAAGAAGGAGTCCATTGTGCTCCATTGGGATGTTTCATTGGATTTACTGACAGAGAACTAAGTATCAGTTTGTAGAATGAGGAAAGTAATACAGACTGTTGTGCTAAGCCAGTCCAACACAGTATCATTATTTCAAGGTAAATACATATGTTTTTATACAGGAAACAGAAAAGGCTGACACCCTCTTAATGAATAAATCCAGTAAAATCAGGATGAATAATAAATTTGGTTAGTCTGCTTTTGGCTGCTCCTCAATTCAGCAGAAACCATGTCTATCACAAAAATGTTTCATTGTGTAATACTGCTTTTATCTGTCTATGCCACAGACAGAGCAGTAATGAGCATTTAAAGGAAAATATTGTTTCCAGTAATACAGGTATATGAAAAAAATACAGTGGAATTCTTCCACAGTTTTCTTTAGAAAAGAGATGAGTATGATCTTTAAAACTGTTTGTGGGAACCATGTTAGTGCTGTAGTGTTAGCACATATAAATATCTGTATTGCATGATTACACATATATAGAACAAATACAGTGTGTAAGTGTGCTAAAAAAAGTCTGGGGATGTTTTCTAATTTTTTAATCTATTGAGAATACTGGTTAATGGAAATAAAAACCTTTTCTGAAAAGGCAGCACTTTTAATTAATCTTTTACTGCTCTTACAAAAGTGCATTCTTGCCTGAAAACTCTAGATAATTTCAAAGAACTGCTTATTAGAAAGTGGAAGGTATTGTATCAAAACAAAGATTTCTACAACAGTCCCAAAGTTTGCACGATGTATTTTGCTATAGAGAGTCTCTATAGAAAGTTAGAAGCCTGAACCAACAAAACTAGATCATATATGATATATGTTCTTCAGAATGTGACCATGCTGCCTTATGAGTGCAGANGGAACTTCCTTTAAACTGAGAAGCTACTAGGTGCCCAGGTGTAAAGAAGGATGGCAAAGCAAAGTATGAGACCCCACATGTAATTCTGCACTGCATGTTCTAAGAAAAGTGAAAAGAATAAATAGGAAGACAAAATTAAGAGAAATTGACAAAAGTGCAAAACAGTAAAATCTCTGTAAAAACTGTCAACAGAATAATTTTGACTGCACTAGTTACCTGTACCAATGAGAAACGCTGGTGTATGTGTGGAGGAGGCAATGATTTCCAGAACCACGGATTCACAAAATCATTAAATTTGGAAAGGACCTCTAGAATCATCAAGTATAACCTTCCTCCCAGCATCTCCCTGATCATTAGACTATGTCCTGAAGTGCTACATCTGCTGAAGACAGGCAAAGAAATCCAAGGCCCTGGAAGTAGAGTGAAGGCATTGAATTATAAGCTGTTGAAGAAAGGGATACCATAGAAAACTCAGATTTCAGCAGATGGTCTTGAAATACAACACAGGCAATTAGCACTCTCCCCTGCACTTGTACCACACCAGACAAAACAGTAAAATCTCTGTAAAAACTGTCAACAGAATA
>VYZX01008685.1:129369-148231 GCA_013401335.1 Brachypteracias leptosomus
GCCTTATGAGTGCAGTTTATTTTACAGCCTGCGAGGAAAGGCAAGAAGACAAGAGAATTAAGAAGCCACGGCCTGATCTACCCATCAGAGTTGTGCCATTAGATAGCCTGAGCGTGCCTTTACCATTCTTCCCTGTGCCAAGTAACTACTGGCGATGCCACAAAACAAAGTCCCCTAAACTCACAAAGGATTCTCCCCCTGTACTCTGCTCTCGTGAGACCCCACCTGGAGTACTGCATCCAGCTCTGGAGCTCCCAGCACAAGAANAAAATCATTAAATTTGGAAAGGACCTCTAGAATCATCAAGTATAACCTTCCTCCCAGCATCTCCCTGATCATTAGACTATGTCCTGAAGTGCTACATCTGCTGAAGACAGGCAAAGAAATCCAAGGCCCTGGAAGTAGAGTGAAGGCATTGAATTATAAGCTGTTGAAGAAAGGGATACCATAGAAAACTCAGATTTCAGCAGATGGTCTTGAAATACAACACAGGCAATTAGCACTCTCCCCTGCACTTGTACCACACCAGACAAAGGATAAAATATTCAACTGGAAAGCAGAACTGAAGTCAGACATTTCAGTAGCAGTAAATCCGAGCCTACTACTTTTGTTAACTGAGTAAGAAAACACCTCATTAAAGAATAAGGAAACGTTAACAAGTCCCCTGTATTTACCCTCTGTGGATGAATGGACAATTAAAGTTAGTTTTAGTTAAATCTCCTGCAGTGTCTAATTACACAAATGAGAAAGTTAATGTAGAGAGCAGTGCTTATGAGATAGATGAATCAGAAAAGGGTCCTAATGAGCACCCCCCTAGAAAAACATGCTTTTTTTCCTCTGTGACCTCCTGGAATTTGGAAATGTTTGGGCAACAAACATTCTGCTTAAATGCCAGCCACTGAACAACTCTTAGGAAGCTGAAATGGAGAAGAAAATAAGGTCACTGAAAAGGGTTTTTTTTCCTTTTTTTTTTTAAAAATTTTTATTTTCAAGGCTTTGGTTCACGTTCAGAATAACGGTACAAGAGACATCATTTTTCAAGATGATTTTTTTGTTTCAGGGTAAACTCTTCCAGCTGTCTGTGGTGACTGTCCAGGGGGATTTAAAATTATTTTCCACATGATAATAACTGGCCAACTTTCCACTGTTCTCAGTGCAAGGAAATGTCATTTAATTATTGCACACAAAATGGCTTCTGTTGTGGACCTCCCAGTTATGTCACTGTTGATACCTCACATATTTTGTAAAGCCCTTTAGAGTAATATCTTGATAGAGAAAAAACACTTAAATAAGATTCTATTATATCATATGCAGCTAAAAATCTCATGGTTATGAAGCAATAATTGCACTCTTTTACAAGTCTTTGCCTGATCATGAGGGGGATAATTTGTAAAGGAGACTAAGCAGCACCAGTAAAGAGATCAAGCTGCAAAAGGAAATCACGGCATGTGACTTACATGCAGTTTAATGACAATACTAGGAACAAATCAGAAGGTACTGGGGAAAATAAAAGATACCCTCCTTCAGGAAATGAGTGGGTCTTTTTCTGAGGAATTATCTGTTATTGGAAACCTGAAAGCCACTAATGCAAGGCTGGTGATTTCAGAGCATGAGATCTGTCATGAAAAGTGTCACGGCCTTCCCATAAGAGGACAGGGAAAGGTACACCACAGCATGCTGCAGCCCAGCAAAGTGCCCACGGAGGTGCTGAATAGTTCATCTCTTCTGGCCAAAACCATTACCCCAGTGTTTGGGCTCAGAGGGATGGCACAGAGGGAATTTATTCTACCACTTCCCCGAAATGAGTTTCTTGCCTGGACGGGTCCATCTTGCAGACTATAGCATCTCTTGAACTATATTACCTTTCATTAGAATAAAAGTTCTTTACAGAAGTTGCTTCGTACATGTCACTAAACTTTCATATATTTTCATATGTGGATTACCTGGGCCACATCCAATATCTCTGTCACCTTCAGACAGCTCTTTCTTTTAATTCACATTTCCATTGACATTTCTGGCGGGCCTACAGTGAAATATTCCGTAGCTTTTATGAATGTAAGGAATGTGGTGGTGAACCACAGGATTCCCCCACCTACAGCTCCCCCTTTCAGCTGCCAGCTGCTTGTCAGATTTTAATTAACGAGAAAGTTGCTAGCAGTTATTCATGCCGGTTCTCTCTGTTCCTCTCTGGAGAATTTCTAAACAGCATTCAGAATGTTGAGACTACACTTTCTCTTTTTTTAATGCTCTTCTTCACAGCAGCCACTGAAAAACGTTAGAAGTGATGAGTTTCTGGACCCAGAGCTCAGTTAATAGAGAACGATGTTCACCATTTATGAATGTGACATAGAGGACCTTCTTTCTTTGCACTTCCTCCTCCTCTTTCCAGAAAATGAATGGAGAGTTCATCTAGAAAATTATGTCTGCTCAACTCCAGGTATATTGTTAAATTTACTTTTTTTTACAATATCAGGATTATAATTTATGTGAAAACACTGAAGGACTGCCTGCACTAAGAAAGTCAATATGGGCATAGACAAATAAAGTTGTCACTGGACTGGAAGAAGGGCTGCTGAAGGCATTGTATCTAGCAAGGACACTGCAGCTCATGATGTGAGTTATTTCTCCTCCCTTTGAGCATCACCCTAAAACACATACCTTTTCTTTCCGTCTGTCACTTCCTGGAATTCAGAATTGTTTGGGCAACATCTAAATGCCACCAAATGTCTACTGTCATATCAAATGTCTACTATCATATCAAAAAGTCTGCAGAACAATAAAGCAGTACAAAGAAGTGAAAAGTTATTTCAAAAATATCATCAGCCAGTGAATATCCTCAGATTTAGCTTAGCCCCAAAATCTAATTGAAGACATTGCTTATGGTATTGCTAAATGGGAAGGTTGTACTTTTCAGTGTTGGCTTCCAGCCTTTGAAAATTATTAAAACGCAGCAATATGCAGCAGTCATTCTACGTGATCCAACAGAGACTGAGAGAGCATTTCTGTACTCAGTCTTAAAAGGCAATAGCAAATGGTAAACAGTTGGTTACAACAAATAACAATTTAATAGACATAGCTTTTGATAAGCTGCAGATAAAATCTACTGGACTGTGGAACCCCAAGTAGCTGTCCCATACTCTGACTGTAAGAGTTTCCATTATAAAGCCTGTTTTGATGCCCTCAACCAACCCTTCATTCTAAGTCTCTGCAAAGAGCTCCTTCTTGTGTAACATTTCTGCTATGTGGACTCCAGCCAGGGAAAATCTGGAAAAGGGAAGGGAAGAGAAAGAAGCTGGAAGTTATTCTCACAGGTATGGTTAAATGAAAGGACTTCGTGAAGTATGCTGTTAACTTTTTGATAAATTTTCTATCTTTCCTACAGCAGTTTTCTTCAGTGTTTTTGATTTGCAATTCACTTTTTTCTTTTTTTCTTTTTTTCCTAGTGATTTTTTTGTTGAGAACTACAGTGGGGAACATAGCATTGGTTCAGCATTTGCAAATGCTGGCACAGCCCCCACAGCTCAGGTGCCTCTGTAGTGCTGGTGTAAGCATTTCTACTCGCGTGAGACAGTAATGGTCTGATTTATGCATCTTCTCCTTCCACATAAAAAATGTGTCCTTTTTGGGTGGAACTTGTCCTACATTAAGAGAAAATGAAGCCTCTTAGTGATTATTCAGTTCCTGGGAACAATTAGGGACCTCTATCATATATTATATGGAAGGCATAAATCCCCTTCTGTCATTATTAAGATCTATGGTTTTCCCCTACAAGCATTTTGGGTAGACATTGGATATACATGGCCAGACATTACAAAGCTTTGTAGATCTATCCTACGAAGCTTATAATGGTTGAAATAATGAGTGCTAATTAGTTTACAAGAACTATCCACATTTTTATAAAGTCTCCAGATGTTATACTGTTCAGTTACAGTCATCTCCACCAGTTTTAGCTCATTTATAAACTGGTTTCTCCTCTGTCTGTGCTTGAGATGATATTACAGTATCCTTTAGGTGAGAGTATCTTCAGTCCAGCCCTCTCTTAGCTATTCACTAATAAGAAATCATGTTTTGATTGATGAGGTTCATATGAAAACTGGGGGATGCCATTTTTCATGGTCAGGAAGTGTGGAGTTTATCTTCACAAACATTTGCAGTAATATCCACATCTCTCTGATCTTCTACAAAGTTCTCTTAAAGAGACTGTTGGCAACAATCTAGCAGAACAATTGTAAGCCTAAAGAAATGGAAAAGTGAAGCATATCAAGTGTGATACAAGTAACAGGGCCACCTCCTAGACAAGATATGTGCATCTGATAAGGTGAGAAATGGTCTCCAGTTCTGTGGACTCAGAGTTGTAGCCATATGCAGTTGCACAGATCCCCACATACGCACATAATGGCAGAGGTTTCCAGAAGTACGCAGGGGATTTAGGCACACAAATTCTCAAAGCTGACCAAAGGATTTATTCAGATGGCTGGAAATCTGGCAGGATTTTTTTGTGGCTGTAACTCCTGGTTAGGTCTGAAATGTTCAATCTATGTAACTGTGTTCCTACATTAGTTTAAAGGACAGCAACTAAGCAAATTGCAGTCTATGCCCACCGTAATTCATGCACATGGGAAGATTTCAAATATTCCAAATAAATTACTATTGGCCTGGCTTTACTTTGAGACTACAAGCTTCCATTCATCAGCAAACTCTTTTCACTCTTTGTTTCTTCCTTTGGAATGTTTCTGTAAATCAGCTTATAAACTTTTGGCTTTAAATAAAAAGATGCTAGAATTTTTTGTTGTTGTTTGGATGTTTTTTCTAAAAAAACCTATTGCAACAGCAACTGCAAGGTCTCTCCCTCCACCAGAGCTCCCCCTGAGAGTTAAAACCATAATCAAACAAAACAGAACAGAGAACAGAAAGGACAGAGAAATCCTCCAAAAGCTCCTGGGGAAACCGACTCATCCCTTTATCAGCTTTTGGCTTCTATATATCCCAAAGATGATTCAGAAATGTTCTGAGGTTGTCCCATGCAGGAGGTGGTGGTTATCGTGTCACAAAGGCTCTTCTGTCAACTTAACAGCTGCCTGAAAACTGACCTTTATTTCATCAGCTACTTCAGTTCTGAAGAGGGGCTTCTCTTTTATTGTTACATTGCATGTGTCCAGCCCATCTGATTCACACTAGTCTGGCACCCCTTTTGTGCACTAATTAAGGTCTTTAGTTACAAAAAAAAAAAAGAAAAGAAAAAGAAAAATTAACACTATTTACTCAAGGTTCCTCATGTGCTACTCAATTTAGTGTATATTTTAATGATTTAAGTAAAATCCCAGCCATGCAATGTAAGTAGGAGCATACGATTTGCCTTATCAGATCAGACCATTGGTCCATGAAGTCTTGCATCATGAATTCAACACCTGATTTGTGAGAGAAAGGTACAAACAAGAGAAGCATTATCCCTCTTAACTAAGTCTGCAATGCTACCCTTCAGTAAAAAATTCCTTCCTTACCCCTGTGGTGATCAGATCACTATAGTCTAATTAAAAAGGGCTTCTCAGCTCAAACTGTGCAAAGAAAGAATGTATGAAAATTGATAGAAAAAGGATAAAAACTAGGGAGATGCCAAGAAGCTTGGGGGGAATTTCCATTTATTAAACTTGCTAAAGTGTTTGTTAAAGAGTTAAAGGCAAAAGGGAGAAGTTTGAGCACTGAAGGTACAATATGAAATAATATACACATTAACTAACAGCACAGCATCATCAAAGAGACACAAAATACTATGTATGCAAGAGGCCATGTGTCTCTGATGTTTACTTCTCACGCAGTTTCAGTGCAGACATTAACATGGTCTTTAAAGGCCTGACTGACACAGATGTGATCATTCTGCTCCCATTTTGATGACAGTAGATTAATACTTACTAGTAGATGGCAAATTAGTCTGTAACTTAGTGGCCTCTTTGTGACATCATCCTAAGGGGCCATTGCATAGCTGTAAGGTCGCTGTAAGGTCACTCTAAGGACATATCTTTTGGGGGGATGAAAATGTGTACAACAAAATACAGTTTTCATGGGAAACATTATCATTTAGGATGTTTAAAAATCAGTTCATCTTACTTCCCCTTCAACCATTATGGAATCTGGAATAGTGTGCAAAGAATGTAAACTTTTAGGACCCGTATCATGAGCTGATTCTTCCAACATATGTACTAATTACTTGAATAAGAGAATGTCATTTTGTAAAATAATAAATGAAGTCATCTTTTACTTATGAGAACTACCAGCAGGATTTGCTCTGCAATGCCCTTATTTGTTAAACTTCTGGAACACAGTGCTCTGTACAGAATTGTGTGGTCTCCCTTATCATTGTTTTTTTGCATCCCTTAAGTTCAGAGACATTAGCAGGGTGTGGCTTTTTTCCATTAAAGGCTGTTTTGGGTAACAGCAATCCAAGATCTATTTCGTTATGCTAACAGCTAAAGGCCTTGTAATAATAATTTCTGTTTGGCAGCATCACAGTCAATTTCATTGATGTTACAGTTGTTTTAATTTTCTTTTTCAGGGGTGAGAAAAGCTCCAGTAATTCTTCTGAGAAGATTTCTCCATACTTTTCATCTTTTACCACAAAAGGGATTGCCAGGGAACTATCCAAGAAAGAAATGTAGATAAGAAATACCACCATCAGGAGGAAGGGAAGGGAGAGAGAGGGAAGGAAAAAAAGGCAGAAAATATTTGCTTTTTTTGTCAAACTCAAACAAGAACAAGAGCAGCTGTAAACTTGCAGAGAACAACAACTATGTAAATGTGCAAAATTTCTAACACTTGTATGGATGCAGAAGTATTGATACACCAGTTACCTGATGACTGGTTATAAATGTAAAAGTTTGTGATAATATTAACTGAAAACAAGGTATCTGGCAATAGTGAACTGAGCCATAAACATGTACACATAAAGTTGAGTTAGTGATTATAACAAAGATAATATGACCTTTCCCATATATTCTTCAACTCTTTTTTCACCCTTAGCATTCAGCTTGTCAGAGGGCAGAGGTGAAGGTGAGTTTTTCAAGCTATTTTTAAGCACAAACCAGAATTTGTAAGAAATTTGCTGGGGGAACCTCGGAAAAAACCTGTCAAGGCCTTTCTTGCATGAAGGCTCCTGGAGCAGTCACCAGCTCTGCCTTGCACCTCCCGGTATCCTCCTGTCCATCCAGATAACTAATGAAAAGCTTCCAGGCTGCTTCCCACCAGCCTTGCCAGCAATGCTGCAATTCTAAGTGCTCACAGGCATGCGGGAGAGCGAGCTCTGGCTGCATCCGAATCTCTTCTTGATGTAAAGAAAGTAGGAGAGCCTAGCAATCAGGAAAGCCTCCAGGATGGTTTAGAGAAAAATATAACCTATGCAGTCTGGCTTCATAAATCCTTTACTTGTGGGATTTGTGCTCCTAAATCTTCAGGGTACTTCTGAAAATATTTCTTTTAATATGAATTTATTCATTTTTGAAAAAGTACCAAAATGTTAATAAATCTTAAATCAGTAGCCTTACACCAAAGTCGACCTTCTCTATTACTGCTAGGAAGGCGAGTCATTGACATCAGTTGAATTGAAGGGGATTTCCTTTTGTTTTGCAATGTATGTGCAGACAAGCAGGCACCAAGCTACAAGTGAGTAACTTTCCCACTAATCCTCCAAGGCGTGTGACAATATGACCCTGAGCTTTTACAACTAAGAACAGTATGGTATGTAAATATTATGAACATATATGGTAAGTGCTCTACTTGCTGAAAAACACAGAAAATGATTCCCGAGAATGTCTAGCTGACCCTAAAGCTACACAGATTATTCTTTTTTTGTCTGCAGCATTCATCTCTGTTCAAAACCATGGTGATATATTAGATGCAAGTTTGCTGAAGCAGGAAATGTGTCTTCTTGTCTTTATTTCTCAATTAAGCATCTGTTTTATTTTGGATATAAATAGTAAAAATGAGGAATAAAGAATTTTTGTGTTGTGTTTGCCACTACATTCTTTCCAAAAAGAGAAATAATCGCTTGTAGAACTGAGAACATTTTAACTTCTATCTGGAAATCAGGATGTCACTAATCGTGATGCCAAAGAAAGCTGCTTGTTCTCTGCAGTCATGCACTTAAAAAACTGAAGAAAGTCTGTTATTATTTCTTTGAAAATGTTGTGGCATCCATTAAAGTCACTAATATATGGAAAAAAGGGAGAAAAAATATTGTTTTAAGTCTGTGAATAAAAATTGCACAACACAATAGAACGTCACCTTTTTTATGATGAATATGTATCCTGATAAAAATGTAGCGGTGGCACTAAAACAATGTGTAAAACCTAGGTTTATTTATACATAAGTAACTACGATGAAGCAGATGAGGAAAAGAAAGTGCATTGGAGACTTACTGATTTTGCAATGGAAAATAAAAGTTTTAAATACACTTTCAATAAAACTCCCAAATATTGCAAGGGCTGTGCATCATCTATCTATTTAATAATGAATATACTTTATGTGTTGTGGTGTGCACCATGTCTTAACATACATATGTATCTGTAGATACATATATGTATCAGAAGATTCTTCCAGTTCTCACTGTGTATTTTCTTGATTTGTAATTCAGCTTTCATTATTGATAGAGACTTGGAACCTGCATCCCACAGAAAAGTCCCAAGAGTGCAGATTTATCCATGGAATTATACCAAGAATAAATTAGACCATGGACCTCAGAGGCACCACTCACAAGGGTATGTATGAACTATTGGCCAGAATCCATAGTTTCTGTACTTTGATTATTTCCATTTATTTCAGTTTAACTTGATTAGATTCCAGCACTTGGTAAACCTTATCTTTTTTTTTTCAAGAATATGTGCATATCAAGTACATTTTTCACATCCTTTCTCAACCTCTGCAAAAGGCTCTTAATAAAAAGGGAATATGTAGCTTTGCCTGGAATATTGCAAGAACCAAAATTCAACTACATCTTGGGAACAAGCATTGGATGATGGAAGAATATGGTGTAAATATCCAGGTGAGCTATTAACTGAAATCTAAGATTATTAACTGAGGTAAGATTATTTCCTACAGTGTCACTGCACACACTATTCCTGCATTCTTCCAGCATGACACAATGTGTGTGATTGATAGTGGCTATTAGGTCCAGACCAGGAGCAACAGCATCCTGCCTTCAAATGCTTCCTCTACCTAACGCTCTGTGCTTCTCCTGTTAATATTCAGTTAACTCCTGGTAACCCTACCATTCCTCTGAGGGCCTTAAAAACTCTCCACCTTCTTCATCATGCCACTATTACTTAATGATCACTTTGTTCTTATGAAAATGTCTGTACTGAACTTTAAAAAATAAAAAAGGGAAAGAAAAGGAAAGGAAAGAAGACAACAGCAGCTGTGGAATGAAATGGGACAAAAATGACTTTGTAGCAAGGAGTGGCTCCTGCCACCATTTACTGTAGAATGCAGAGTCCAATTTTTAAAAAGGGAAATAAACTTATATTTCTCATAGAATGGAATTTTCAGTATGGCTGAGCTGTTACAGAAAACAAATAATAAACAAAAGTGCTGTATTTCCTGGTTTCAGATTGCAGGCCATGTTTTAGAGTGTTTGAGAATTTGTTAGGATTTTGCCCTTGTGAGCAACTATGTCCTTAGGGGAGAGTCCTATAGAAAAGGATTTTCCTTTTAAGGTCTGATTCAAATCCCATTGAAGGCAAGGAAAAAACCTCCTGTTGACTCTGTAGGCTGAGTTCAGGCCCATGAAGATGTCAGTTTGGTGACACATAGTTTTCCACCTCTGACAGAAAGTTAGGATTGATCAATTAATAAAAATAATATGCAAATACTTCCGCAAAATTATTTCAGGGTATATTTCGCTGTTGTTCTTAAGCTCATGCCATTTGTTGTTTGCAGATATTCAGGCTAACTTACAGTTTAGTCATGAAAATGTTTGAAAATATTAGGAGTTCAAAAGTTTTTAGGTGAGTGATCAATCTTCTGGAAATTCATCACAGAAGCCCATTATACAGTAGCTGTCATCATTCCAGTCTTTTGTTTAAAGAATATCAGCCACTCAACTGGAAGCATGAACTGTATCCAAGATCTGTGTTAAACCTAAGGTTATAAATCACCTTCTACAGGAAAGAAATATTTCTGGACACCAAATAATCAATTACATAGATTTGAAAAGCCCCAAAGGCTAAAATTTGAATGTCAGTACTATTCTTTTTCTCACTAAAGCTTTAATATATACACATGTATATACAGCTATACAATCCCTACTGAAAGTTAAGCATTATGTTAACAAGATGGCAAGAGCTAAAATAAACGTCTACACTCAGCAGAGCAAAATTCATCTGAGTGTGGTTGATTGAGAAAAGATGCTTGTACCTGGAAGTATATGAAGTTGTGATACACCTGACCCAGCAGCCAAGCTGGTTATGGCTGTGCAAAGTTAGGACCAGACTCATCTACACTCTCTTGCAGGCAACGAGTCCATTCCCCTGCTGCCAGTCAACAAAATAATGCAAATGGTGTGAATGGTAGATTTTGTTAGTATACTGACCAGGACCTGTGACAAATGAAGAGCAGACTCTACTTGTTTAGCTCTTCCTGAAATAGTTTTGATAATTCTCATCTCATGGGTACACAGGACAGCTGTGAGAAGTAGCAGCCTCAGTGGTCACATCCAAATCCTACACAGCTAGTGAATCAGAAACCTAAGCCTGCATACCAGTTTTGTGAGATATAAGGAGTTTTAAGATGCAGGATTTATGCCAGATAAAACCACCTTTTTACTGAATGATCGTGGAAGAAGCAGAAGCAGTCGGGTGTAAAGAGGACCTTAGATAAGGATAGGATTTGGACTGGGTGGTTTTATAACCATACTTGGCGACACAGAAGTGAAGTTAAACTGCATTCTTCACTCGGAGATCGGGAGAGAATTTCACCTTCAGCTCACTCCCTTCTTCAGAGCTGGACAGCAGAGTGGGTTCATTGTTGTGGTTTTTCGCATTATCCAGATGCAACACACATTGAAGATGGCTGGCAGGAGACTACTCGGCATAGTGCAAAGCTGTTCTGACCTAACAGAGCAAATCCCATGTTCCAGCCTCCCACACACTGTGGTTCTACACATGCTTGTCTGTTACACAATAATCATAGTAATAGTCATTTACCAGAGATACCTCTCCCCATCCCTACTAATTAGTTCACATTCTGTATTCATCACTCAGAAATCCAGAACTGTGATTTCCACCCTAACTGTGGGCCAAAGGAATCTTCTGGTAGAACACATTTTTCTGTCTTTGTGTCTTACAGGGTATGGAGGGAATCAGAGAGCTAAGAACAAACAACAGAAGGGATGCTCTCAAGTAACAGAGAATTCCACACTCTTTCTTCAGCCCTGTGCAATAGGTGTACATATGTAAGCAAAGACGATTCCTGGTGAAAATTAATATTCCTTTGTGGGAGTCAGAACTGAATCAGGATTGACTCTGATTTCAAATGCAGATGCTGGCACAGAGTAAAATTATTTTTCAAACACCAAAGCTTTCCCTGGTAAAGTATTTAAGGTTGCATTTTCAGGCTAAAAGGAAAAAGTGATGAAAAGTTCTTAAAACTGAAGAATCAAAATCCTTGATTCTAATCCAAAGCCCTGCAAAACAAGATCCCATATGGTAATGGATAATCTTAGGAGAATGAAGGGGGATAAAATGGGTACATTTTCCTTCCTCTCTCCCTCCCTTTTTTCCCTTTAGTTTTTAAGATTGCATGTAATATGTCGCAGGAGGGTCTCTGCCAAAGATGTGTTTTCACCATCATTCACAAACAACACACATTCCATATATTATTCATTGTGGTTCTCTCAGAAAATAGGTACATGGTAATTAGCAGAAGGCAGTACAGAGCATCAAGCAGTGCAGTGCAGAGCTATTAGTCCAGGTCCCAAAAGTGGCATAGCCATATTTTCAGCTGGGCTTCATTAGCCCAGTGCAAGCCTTTTACTGTTGTGGTGGCTCTCTGTACTTTGGAAAGTTCTTCTACCCTGTTTAGCGTTGCAAAGTAGTGAATAATGCATTGTAGGTAAACCGTGAATGCTTCTGTCCAGTTTTAAAATACTTTTCCATGTTATCTTGGGAGCAATGCTTGCCCTCAGTTAGACCATGTTTTCTACTGTGTATAAAGCAGCTGTGATCCTAGCTAGTTGTTCTGCGCGTGGTGAAAATCAAGCAGCCAAGGAATGATCATTTAGATACTATTGGTTATTATTATTGATTGATTGCATTGTTAAAGGATCTACAGGTATTTAGCAAGAAAAGGTCCCTGGTTTCCTAAATAGGCTCTGCAAACTAGATAAGGCTTCGTAAGAAGCCTGTTGTCTAAATAGACCCTCAGAGTGATATCCTGTATTTCCAGTCCACAGCCATAGATAGTCCTTCTGCATGTTTTACAAGAAAACTAGTTCCTTTGGAAACGAATTCCATCCTTTCTGCTTCATACACAGGTAGCTTGACACTTGTAGAGAGCCACTGGCATTTCAAAGGTGTCTTGCAAATTGAAGTAATGTGTAAAAATTGCAGACAGTTGTTAGATGTTAGTTATCTTATGTTAGCTGGCAGCCTGTCTTTTTTCAAGTTGTAGCTGACATAATGTAACGTGATATAATTTGGTCAATGTAATTCAATCATGATTAAGTTCATAATGTAAGGTGATATAATTCATTTTATTGCTGCAGGTTTCTCCAAGAACTGTATGGATCCAGACCAATGGAAGAGAAATAATTTAGTGAAGTATCTTGTTATGAAATGTCAAATAATGAAAGAAATTACATCCACCACCTGCCATAGAGTGAAAATTATTCACAGAGAGTTCTGGGAGAAATTTACCCTCCATTTATATCTTATTAATTTGGTAGTAACTGATACTACTCAATTACCAATTACTACTTCAGCCTACTAACCACTTCTATCCTAGACCAAGAGAAAAAGACATTGTGTGGTGACACAAGGAAGGAACTGCCAAGTAATTCTGGATGCTGAACAGTCAGAGATGCTTACAAGGGTTTGCTTATGTTCCTTTTAGTCTTTGTAAAGATTTCCATAACATTCATTATGCATAGAACCAGAACAAACAATCGAGCAAAGAGAACCATTCAAAAATGATTGTGTGGCAAAAGCCACGCATTCAGAAGTATGAAATATATGGACTTTTGTTCAGAAGTCAGAAATAGCACAAAAAACTTGAAATATGTTGGATTCAGAAAGCTCTTGTGTTGCTGTCTTGACTTGGTCCACTGCTTCTGTTCTGAATGGACTTTAATAGACTAGAGATATCTACCAGAGATGGAGTTCAGACAAATCACTTAGTGTGTCCCATGGGCTGCCTCACTTCGCAGACCTGAAGTCCATAAGTTTCCTAAGCCATGTGACATAGAGAAAGGGAACCTGAGCCAATCATAACATTTTTCAAAGGTGAAGGCGACACTTATTTCCACAGTGTTTCAGCTTTGACTGTTTTCTAAGATAAAACTAGAACTTTCTGGGCAATTTTTGAGGAAAAATTCTATTTACCTAATTTTCTGCTCTAAAATAGCTCTCCTGGGTTGTGCTCTGTTGTCTATTTTCTTCTGGGAAGAACAAAATACTGTTAGCTCTCTAAAAACTCTGCAGTTCCCTAGTGAATAACTTGTATCCATTCATCCCACACCCATGCCATGTGTAAGTATGTTGGCTCAGACAAAGAAGATATTTTTCTGAAGTGATAATTTACATGAGTGAGAGGTTAAGCCATGTTCAGCTGACAAAGGAAAGGAGAAGAGCGTTTCTGGAATATGAAAGTAGTTCATGTTTTGGGAGTATTTCATTGTATGACCCATACAGGGAGCATTCTCCTGTATAGCTTCTATATTAGAATGTTCTTTTTTTTTGTTCATTTTGTGTATTATACAGTGAACCATGGAAATGTAATATTATTTTACTAAAAAAAGGAATTAAATGTAAATTAACACTTAATAATTTTATTTAATTTTGATTAGCAGGTAAAACATACTTTAATTACATCAGAATAAACTGGAACTTGAGTAATTATTTAAATACACCCCTAGAGTATAATACTATTTAGGACTGGACTCCCCTCTGATGTTGGGGAGGGGCTTTTTATAGTGAAACATTTAAAATAAGAGCTAATTTGTAACATACACACATACATATGAAAAACATTATTTTTAAAACATTATTTTTACTATGTATCTTGAAATAGAGTGTGTGTGTGTATATTCATTTAACACAACTTTAGCTCTTGGAAAACTCGGCTTAAATTCCAATTAATATACATTACTTCTAAAGCAAAACACAAATGAGGAGGGTTGTTGTTGCCGTAAGCATTTTAATTGGCATTGCTGTTGCAAATGGCAAAAGCTATGGAGGACTTAGGAACATTTCTTCACGCCAAGGATAAAAGTTTGCATTAATTTAGCCTGCCCTAGTCTCAGCCACCTGGTATTTCTATTTGTGTGTTTAATTCCACAGCCCTAGCTTTGAATCTGGTATTAAACACGGAGGGGGCGGGCTGCTCGCCTCCTGCAGTCACAGCACCATGCAGCCTCCCGTCTTGTTTTGTCTCTGGAAACATCACCCACCCCATACTGATGTTCTCTCTTGAAAAAATACTTGCAAAGAAGACCTATTTTTTCAGAAAGGGGAAAAGAGGGGCTCAGAGTTGTGTAGGTTCACATGTAATGGTTCTGTTTGCTGAGGTGCTGAGAAATTTCATCTCTGTGAATTAATTCAGTGGTGGGATTTCAACAGATCTGGAAGCTGGCTCTTTAGATTTCAAAAGAAAAATAAGACAAAAAAATCCAAAAGAAAGAAGCCAATCAAAATAATCAACTAACACCCCCTAAAATAACCTATGTTCATGTTTTCATTTTTTAGTAATGTTGAACAAATGAATGTTACAAGATAAAATCAGAGTGTGAAGTAATAACTTAAAAAGCAAGCAGTTAGAATGAGATCTGTCAAAATGGAAAGTGATAGGATATTGTCTATGAGAAACTGGTTTACCAGAGACAAAGTCTGGTTTTCCTAAAAAAAAACAACCAAAAAACCCAAAATCTACTGACTGAAAAAAAACCAAGGTTGTTTTTTGTTTTTTTGGGTTTTTTTATAGGACAGCATAGCAACAGCATTTACTTCAGTGCCTTAACATGATCATAACTGCAAGAAGGGAACACCAGGTCATAGACCATGTCATTCAAAACCAAGAGTAACTCCATTTGCTGATGTCGGCAATTTTTACAAATAGACTAAAATAGCCCATTACTTAAGTATTCAGCTGCTCAGATGCTTTAGGTTTTCTTTTTTTTTTTCCCTATTTTTCCCTTTTTTTCAGTTGAAGGAAGGGAGTTTGGGAAAATTATGTTGGCTATTATAAGTACAGGCTGTACTCTGTCTCAATGCTTGACCCTACATTCTCTCTTTTATATAAGATGAAATTCATTTTCCTTGGGCTAGCATAAAATGAGAACACCATGGAAGTTTGTATCATTGGCAGAGGTTAAGGGTGGGTTGGAGTGGATGATCTAATTGGACTTCTCCATCTTGAAGTTCTCGCACGCTGTGAAGTTCTGTGATGAGCTGTTGGTTTAATTTTACAGGACCTCAGTGGTCAGCTTGTGAAATCTGGCTAGCAAGAACATAATGGAACTTACTGCATTATTATGGCTGGGTTTGCTATGTTATTTGTTTGCCTAAAAAAGAGCTTTTCCAGTACATAAATCATAAAAATAAAGATAGTCTTCATTAACACCTTAAAAGTGAATTGATACAAATATAGCTTTGTAGCTTCAGTGGGTCTTTTCCACATGTCTATCCATTCTGACATGATGGTGGCCTAAGAGTCTGACAGTGTGGAGACAGCAAGTCCATGAAAACTTAGAAAAGGCTCTGGACATGTTGTTTGGTAGTATTTTTAAAGTATACAATTATTACTTTCCATCAGTATCGTGAAATGGATTTCACAAATGATTTATATTAGGGAAGCTTGGCTGTGTAGTGTGCATATCACCAAGAAGCTGAATTTGAAGAATAAACTTAGGGAAAACTTCTTCACTTGTGGTTTAAATTTTATTTGGGTCTTATCAAGTACATGAAATGATTCATTGTTCCTCTGTGCCCAGGGGAACTTGTCTGAAAGAGTTGTGACAGGTAAGGGAAAGACATGTTCCATTTGTCTTTATTCATTGTAAATTACTGAACTTCAAGCTATGACTGTATTACTGTAAGAAAATTATTGCAGTCCTACCACCATTAAAAAAGAAATATTCTGGAAAAGTGAGGAAATTACTGGGGAAATATATATAAATAACTTAAAATACTCTCCTCTTGACCCCTCAATCTGCACCTGCCAGATCATGGCCTTATTTGTATCCTGGTATATAGAGCGTGATAAATTGCTCAGAAGATCAAACTGATTAAGTAGCTGTTATTGTTAAGAATGTCTTTTAAAAATGAAAAATTAAGTTGTATTTATCAATCAACACCTACACACCAAAGTACATAACCCAGATGAGCTAATCTTTAAAACTGGCGTAGAAATGAGCTAATGTTTTTAGGGAATTGTATGCACAATATGGCAAGAGATCAATAACAATTGAAAAAAACCCACCTAAAACTACTCAGCTGCTAGCAATAAAGAAGTACCAAGTTGCAAAATACATTAACTGTTTTTTGGCTTGTTTGTATTGCCTGTTTTGTGCAGGTTTCATATGACAGGCTCCTATCTTGGCACTGGCACTGAAATAGTGTTTGGTGTGACAATGTGTACCTTTACAATTTATGGCAGCTATGCAAAAAAAAGAGACAAAAGTGTCATTTCTGCAGCGTGATAAAAAAGCATTGATATTACTAGATAGACTGGAAGCAAAACTACGTGTATGCTGTGTGTGAGCATACATGTGGGGAATACTCACACATACCCAAGCACACACATGCGCATATATGAATCACAGTAAGGAAATTTTGGTTTTAAAAGCATGAAGTTGGCCTCAGGAGCTAAGAAACTGAATTTGTGAGCTGTTAAATGTCAGAGCTGACCTCTGGGAGTTTGAGGAGGGATGATGTGGTGAAGGGCAGGCTTCAGGTCATGTTTTATACAAGAAGTTTAATTGTTCTGGCTAGGAAGCAAAAGTGACTCATTTACTTGAAGTGGGTCCCTATCTCCCAATGCAGATTTCAAATGGGGGAGGATACTGCTAGCAATAATATCTTTAAAAGAATTGGACTGGTTCGCTTCAGTATTTTAACTACTTCCATTCAGATTCATTTGTTTTGGACACACAATTTGATAGTGTTCCAATGATAGCAAAAAAGTGCTTTTGTCACCCTTCTTGAACCCATGCAAGTCTTTTCTGTTGTGTTTGAATCAGAGGGGTTTTGCCAAAAAAAATTGTAAGCTAGTGGGCTCTTTCTGAGCCTTTTATTGAAAAATGTAATAAACCATTTAACTGTATAGATTGTAAAGTCATCATGACATTGGGGCTGTGGTGTTTCTCTTTTCAGCTTCACTCCTGTCTCAGAAAGCTCCTCCCTCTATGGATTAAGGATGTGCATTTTAAGTTATGACAAAAAGCAAATAACACATGTATATAAAAAGCATATTTCACTTTTTTAGTAGCATCTTATTTATGCCATTCATTTCAGTTCAACTTGTTTGTGTCCTGTTTTATCCACTTTCATTTATCAAGCTCCTATTTCTTGGTTACCAGCCTGTTCCCAGACTTTAGCTACCTCCAGTTTCAATTTTGGAAACTTCTTTTTTTTTTTTTGTGACATGTTTTCTGTAAAATGTTAGTTTCAAGAAAGAATTTTGCAGTAGAAAATGTAAATATATTTCCTACTTTCCAATTAGTTTATAATTAAAAGAATGTAAACAATTTAATGGTTAGAAATTCTTGTTTCAAGATGTTTTTATCAATCACAATCAATAAATACATTATCACTAAAATGTGACAATCCATTGCCATTTAGACCCTGGACTTATACCACTAAAATAAAAGTGAGTTTTGTTACAGCAAAAGGGAAAGGCCTGAAGAGCACGATAGCATGCAAAGTTTCCATTTTGTGCTAAGAAAGCAATACAATTTATGGAGCTAAGGATGTATTTCAAGCTGCCTAGAAAATCTTTTCTCCTTTACAGAAAATGTGACTTTTCAGAGAAATGATTAAAGCCAAAGCTAAAAATACTTAAACTATAAACTGGGTATTTTTAATCATAGTAAATCATAGAAATGGTGTGTGGAAGAGACTTCCAAAAAGTCCTACCTTCTTCCTGAAGCAGGATTACCAGCTCTCCACTGAGCAGGAGTCCTCCCCTTTCGAGAAGGTGAAATAACACTCATATGGTTTCATTGTTCATTTAATGAGATACAAGCTTCAGAATTAGCTGCTGGTATTCCTTTAATGAGGATGATTTGCAGGCTGCCTTCAAGCACAAGTCCCATGACTTCTGCTGGCACAAGGTGAAATTCCTGCTTCAGTANAGCAACCATGGTGTACAATCTGCCTAGGAAACTAATCAAGTTCTTTCTGTTCCTATGTGTCCTGCTGGAAGGCTGGATCAGCACCTCACTGTTCAGAGAGCTAATAACCTCTTCTCACTTTCAGCTCATGTTTATTCATTCCCACTTTAAAGCCTTTAGCTTCTTTGTCAACAGTACCATATAGAATCAACTGCTTTACTCCCTCTAAAATGTTTATGGAGTGCAGTAGTATCTCCTTCCTGCTTTTGTTCTCCTAAGCTAAATTATTGATTTATTCTCATCTTCTCTCATCCCTCTATGAGTCCAAAAGAC
>VYZX01008688.1:14596-104672 GCA_013401335.1 Brachypteracias leptosomus
TAACAATGTGGCCTAAACTTTTAGGGATGCATCAGAATCCAGCCAGTAACAGAGTTGTGAAAACAAGTCAGTGATTCACAAGCTTTTGTGCTTAGGCCCATATTGTTTGGTTCATCATCTCTGTTCCCATTAATTAAATTCTTAAGAAGATTGATTTTTATCTTCTTAAAACACACCTAGAGGGCATCCAATGGACCAGAGCTCTTAAGAAAGTCCTCCTTGTAACACTTTAAATAAGGGCTACTATGCTACAGCAATGCTAATGCTCACCTTGCTCACCTTTTTAAGACAGTGTAAGACTCAAAGCAAAGCTGCTAAAACTAAGATGACCAATAAGGATAGGTGCCAGCTTCCATTGTAAAGCAGACAAAATTTTGCATGCATGTACATGTATGCATGCTGGGTACTACTACTACTAAACCTAAACTCCTTTTTCCCTTTCAACAGAAAATGCTACCATTGACTCAAGGCTTAAGTTTTACAGAGTTTGAAAGAAGTACTGATTTCTTCTACTTGTCAAAGGAATTATTTGCTGGTGTACATTTTTATTTTCATCTTTTATATTAGTATATGATCGGTTGGATTACATAGTACTTAAACCGCCCACTGCAATCTTAGAGAATCCCAGGGGAGAAATAGAACAGAAGAACAGGTTGCCAAGTACACATGACTTTGGATACTTTGATGCATTACTACTTAATTGCTTTATCTATTAGCGTCTTGGCAATCTTGAGAAAGTACAAAATACGTGTAAAGGACCTTCCTCAAATTTTCTGGTTATCTACTCAGATTCAGGGACACAAAGTGATCAGGTGGACACATTGCTTTAAAAGAATCACAAAACGTAACAAAACCAAGTAATGACGAAGAAAAGATATTAACTTGTTCTCTATACACAAACAAAAAATATTTTTGAATGCAATGCAATTATTATGCAACCAACTTCCCAGTGGTTATTTTGGTCACTTTCTTAAAAAGAACCCAAACCACCACTTCATATTCCTGATACCAAGAGAATATTCCCAGTCTTCACAGTTTCTCAGGGTTCTAATACACTTCAGTCCTTATAAGGCAGACCTAATACAACTCTGTCTTAAACTAAATGAAACTCAGATCATATCCTACTTTAGTAGCTTGTCCGTAACATAATGTTTGGGAACAAGATTTGTGATGAATACTTACCCACAAATTTGTAGTTTCCTTTTCTGACATAATTGCTAAATGTTTGTTATTTTAACCTAAACAGTATTTTGAAAATGCAGTTAAAAATACAAAAGCTAAGCCTTTTATAGAAATGCAAATTATATGCAGAAGTAATCAAACCTCACTGTACTCACCATCCACCTGAATTAAAATACAAGCTTTTCACACTGTTAAAAGAGGTCTCTCTCAGTCAACTGCACTAGTGACATCAGTCAATTGATGCTGTCTTACATTAAGTTGGAAGAGAAGCCAGCTGTTCAGTTGGATACTGAATATTTCTTAAGCTCTACTTCTGATCATTCCATAATACTCGGAAGAAACATTTGTCCCATGTGATGAATTAAAATTAAATGAGACTATGTATATGGTGTTGAAAGACTCTTGCTTCTCCTTTCATAGAATCATTTCTTCCATTCCCTGACAACTTTCACACCACTATTGACACTCACTCACCAGTGATCTTTCTGTTGCAATGGTGGAAAGTTTTTACCAGTTATAACTACTCATTATTGCCTATATTTTGTTTCTATTATTAATAAGCTTAGAAAGCTCCCTTTTCTCAAGCCTTATACTGCAACAATGTATAAATAAATGTCCCAAGATAAAATTTCTTTTCCTAGCCACACAGTGCTCTCTTAAGGCCTTCTTCACAGTAGAAAACTGTCACAAAAAGCCACATTAAATAAAAACAAACCACCCAACAAAAAAACCCTCACACCCCACTTCTGTTAGTCAACTTAAAGTGGTTGCTACTGGCTTCCATTATCGTGAAACTAAATATAGAACACAAGGAAACAAACAGAAGGTAACATTGCTCTTTGTTTCCTTAACATTTCCTTAACAGTATAATAGTGTTAAATCAACACTGGCCTAGAAGGGAAGTGAGTGACAAACAAGTTTGGGTATGAATTTAAAACACCACTATTCCAGAATAACTTCCTGTACCGATAGAGTTTTCAAGTCAGAACTATTCTGGTCAGTAAGTATCTCAGAGTAAGGTCTAAGCAACGTTCCTCACATTGTATGTCTATGCACAGGAATGCACACATGCATAGGGAAGAATACTTAAGGGACTATATTCAAATCAAATCTAACAAAAAAGAAAAAAGAGGACTGGGGGGTGTTCAGCAGCACCGAGAGTGACTCATTTTCCTCCTTAGGAATCAGCTGCAAATTAGAATGGGAAACAGGCTTGTCAACAGAGGGGAGAAAAAAAGGATACACATCTTCTAAGCAAGTAGTGAAAAACTATTTAATCATTCTTAGCTTATAAAAATAATAGCCTAATCATGTTGTTATGTTGTTGGAAAAATTCCATGTTTTAGGTACTTAATGAACACAAAATACTCACTTTTGTTCTAGTAATTGAATTTACGTAAATTTCTTTTATGTTGACTTTTTAATTCAAGACTAAATTAACTCTGCTGTAACATGAAATACTTGCATTTGTTTCTGAGATCTTATTACCGGAACAACTATTAGATAATGTATTAAAAGGAAACTGGATTTCAAACCCTAAAGGAAGCAGAAGCAAAAGAGCCTTACTAGGGTAAATATTTCTCAATAGTAATGAAAAAGCCTGGAAAGGCTAGAGAAAAATGTGAGTTTATCTATACATTGTATCTTCTGTAATTTATCCTTCAGATAAAGGAGATCTGAAAATGGTTCTGTGTGCAAAGAAATGGCCCACACAGAGCTGGATGGCCAAACACTGCTCCCTTTACACAGATGAGTTTATCTGCAGACCTTCTTCTGAGCAGTATGTTCTCGGGACAACTGAAAAGCTGGTCTAGGGCTAGTAAACTGGGCTCTGAACTGCTTGGAGAGCTGACAGTATCATCAATGGTATCAATCCTATTGTTCTCGTATGCTTGTAATTTCCACCTCTGTTATTACTCTTAATCTAAAAATATTGGAATTATTGATTTTCTAATCATGAACACAGCAGCAAAAAGAGTACATAGCCCCTTCTCCTCTAACTTCAAATTCCTGAAGATAATGTGACAGTGGTATGAAAGAAAAAACAAGTAGAAATGGTCCACAAGAGAATTCTGGAGTCTGAGCCTAAGCCATCTGTAGACATTTTAAGAGAGGGTTGCCAGACATGAGCTTACAATAATTAAGTATTGTCAGCGCTATATGAGATACATTCTTATGACACAACCTAAATCTATAAATTTACAAAATACAATAATATATTCATTAGAATTTAAACAGCACCTAAAAAAAAAAAAAATAGAAGTATTCTTAGTCTACAAATTTTATATAAAAGGATAGAGAAACAACCAACTAAAGAGTAAATGAATTTAAAAAAAAGTATGTTCTGACACTGACAAAATAATCCACAAGGAAAAAGCTCTGAATCATCTAAATAGATATTACAGGATCATACTTATGCTCTTATTTGTATCAGGAAGAGGAAGGCTAACATGAATAATGAACATTAGCACATCCAAACACCACATGGGTCCTGCTGCACCTAAAATTCTCAGCTTCAGGTTTCTGAACAAATGCATAAGCAAAGCGTGAACATGCACAATGACAACTGCTTGACAAAAACGTTCCAAAACACTGGGACAGAAATGGGAAATTCAGAAAGAAAGTTACTTACTCTCAAAGATGTGTAAGAATTAGATATGAATTAACTTAAACAGAAGATCACAAAATAATCTGGTATGTCATGTATGGAATGCCTATTGGAAAAGGTATCACCAAAAGACAGATTCCTCTTTTTCTGGGTACTCAAAATTACATGAATATGACTAGAAATATTTTAGACGCTTAACTCTTTATGATAACATTATTTAGATTACAGTTATTAAAAGTGCAATTTGTTCATCAGCTTCACAGCAAGTGACAGAGATCCGAGTATACACTCTTCGATATACTGAAAGTGTAAGTTAAAATTATTATATGTATAGATTACAGTAAAGGGGGAAAAAAAGCAGCAGCTATGTAAAGTTTTACAGTAACAACAATAATAGTATGGTATATTTAAATAGTTCCTACACATAGGTGACATTTAATGGCTATAAAGTAATGAAGTGACATAAAATTGGAAAGGTAAGAATAAACACAGGGAAACATTTACAACTGAAGACATCCAAAGCATTCAGGTTAAATAAAATGTGACTCTGCAAGTAAACTAGACCCATCCTGACCAGAAAGACTGACTGCTTCATCTCCACTGTCAGCTTCAGTGAAATCAAACTGAAATCAGATGAAACACAGAAAGTTAACCAAAACCAAGGTACCCAAAGGTAAAGATCTCAAACAAAGATAAGCATGCACAACAAGATTGGGGGTTGGAGGAGGATGAAAAAATTTTGTTTAACACTGAGGTTTTTTAAAGAATGTATTTGTGGTCAACTATGTACAGAATAACAAAAATTGGCAGTTCATTTTTTATAATATCAAGAGGAAAGATAAGTATGTGCAGTACATGATATGAGTACCTAAAGATTACAGCTTTTGAAAGAACATTGCTTTTATTTTTAACATGCTAAAACACTTCAAAAGGATTGGCATTACATTGCTGATGATTCTGATGTCTGTTATTGTGGAAAATGGGTGTTCTTATTTGATGACAAAAAAGGGAGCGATAGCAGTGAAAGGCTAAACAAAATAAACAGCTCCTTCACCACACCTGAATTTCATGAGGAAGCTTCTAACAAATTCAGTAACCGATTTGTGAGAAAATTATCTTTACAAAAAAGTTCACATATGGATTTAGAAAATCCCAGAAGTTCTTACTGTATGAGATATGTGATGAATAACTGCACCCTATCTCAGCCCTTTGCATCAGGAAGGGGATATTAAAGATAACACACAACATCCATATTCCGTTAATAAAAGGGACTGAAGTGACTGCAAAACAAGTTGCACGTTCACATTCCCACAAAATGACCACTACCTAGATGTAGGTGAAAATCTCCTCCTCAAACGCAATGAACACCAGCTGGGAGGCAACTAAGCACTTATCAAAGAATTTTCCCCCTGCACACTTGCTGGCTATATGAAATATATAAAGAAATAGAACACCAAACCTGTAACATCCAAATAAAAGGTTTCACAGTGGGAGAAAGTAAAAGACCAGATACCAACCCCTTCCTCATCTAACAGAGATGGAAGTTACAGGATAATTGACATCGAAAAGGAACAAAGATAAAATATTAACTCTCGCCCTCATGTTAAATAAAACCTGTGAACTTTATGACAATTTCTGGTCAATAAAAATTACCATAGTATGTTTGCTTTTGGAACTGAGAAGCAACTTGCCTCTTAGTGGGCTTTTAAATAAAATTGTATTTTTCTAATAAGAGGCATAGATGACCAGGGCAGACATGGCCATACACATTGGAGTTCATCAAAACCCAGGGGGAGGGAATCTGGCATATGCAACAAATCCTTAGGTGGGTCCTGTATTCAAGAAAAGTTCTTTCTGTACACCAAACATTGTTGACATGCTGACCAAAAACTGCAAAAACGGGGTTGAAACTTTAAGGTAAGCATTAGATAAACAGATTAACTAATTTAAATGTCAATGAATAATTAAAAGCTGTCCTAATATCTAAGTCATATTAAATAACTACTGGAGAAATTAATTTAAACACTGATATTCCTGGTTCCAACATTATCCAGGTTTCATCTTTATTTGTTAATTCTGTACTGCTCTTAACAGAGTTAAGAAGGTACAGTCAGAAGCACCTTCTATGTATTTTTACTTACAGACATAGTTACGACTTAATTTGCCCCTTAAGATACTTAAGAGTTTATTCAGATTTTTCACTGTAAACTGACCTTCCAGTTCCTGGCCTTATAAGGTCTTCTCTGAACCATTTTTTTATTTTTAATACTTATTTTTAATGTTACTTTGGAAGCTGCATATAGGTCAATAGCCCTATACTACTCCTAGCCACAATCTTCTCTGCCCAAACCTGCAGAGACGGCAGTTGCTGAGCCACTGACCACGAGGCTGTTCAGCTGAGTGTTCCATGGCATTGCCAGTCCTTTTAGAGTCGCTGCCTGCCACAGTGAAGTCACTCCCCAGAACTGTGCAAGATTCTTTGTTCCTAATACACTATTTAGCATTGCATTGTGCCAATATTGGTATTTTTAACGCTCCTTTTGAATGGATGCTATTAATGCATTAAAAAGTGTTGGTGAGAGCCCAGCAGAAACTCTTCCAGGAGCCATTTCATAAATATTTTCTGTTTGAAATAACATTTTTAAATGGCTTAAAATCTGTTCTATATATTTATTTTGTATAATGATATTTCACACATGAGAAACAGCCAGACTCATGATTAGGGAAGTGTACAACTCTGGAATTTCAACTTCTATACAGTCAGTAACCAGAATGGGTGGGGAAAAAAACAAACAAACAAAACTTTCTGGTAGTTTTAACCACAACTAAGTCAAACCTACATTGCCCATATTGCTTAGTACCCACTCAAACATTAGCTATCTTTCAAGATAAGACGACAGCCTTAAAATAAATTTTAGAATTAAGTTTCTGAAATAAAGATACAAATATTTCAAGAGTATTAAAGTGCAACTCTTTTCCTACAAGACAGGTAATAGTGTAAAGTGTCAGTGTAAAGGACAGTTCATAGTGTACTTCCCTGTAATACTCTTCAACTGCAAGTAATGAATTTTAACTCATCTGACAAACTCACTGCTGTATTAGTTTATACTATTGACCACGGGATTTTCAAAAAAGCAAATACAATGAATAAAGAGCTAATGGCAATCTTATTTTCCAGTTGAAAGTTGAGCAGCAGCAAAAATACTGCTTTTATCAGTTTTCATTAGTTAGACTAGGTATGTAGCTACACAGATTTTTCCATTTTCGCTAGAGAAGTAGCGGCTTTGTTTTCACCCCTCTCAACCTCTTTCTCAGGAACGTTTTACTTCCTCTAGATAAAAGCATGTACTTGAGGCACATGCACATTCAATACAAGTGAAGATAAGGTTGAAAACAGAAAAAAGGATTCCCAGCAAGTTACTTAATGCTGCTCCAAGCATGGTTGCAGGTTTCCTTTTCCTACTTTGTTAACCTTGATTGTACTTATCAGAGCTCAGTTGGATATTGCTGTATTTGGCAAAATATTTTTCTGTCATGTGCAGAATAATGTCAATTCCTGTAATCAAATAGAAACCATTTCTAAAATACTATGATATTAAACCTTGGTGCTGAAATTATATAAAGCAGCTATGTTCTGTAAAGACAGTAAGCTTATTGGATATCAAGTGATTTTAAAAGGATGACTCAATGTTGGCACCATTCCCCAGCTCATATACATAATTTCCTTTTCCTCCCCTCCCTTGAGTCAGGAAGTCTCCTAGATACATTTTTACTTTCCCAACTTGTTGCGAATGTAGAATGAGTTTTCGGTATTACCTGAAGAAATAAAACTTATAGGAGCTATGCTTTCTGAAGTACAAAAAAAGCCAAACTGAAAAACAATTACTTTCACCTTTTGTATCAGGGCTTATGGAAATCTTTAATAAGGTAAAAACATAAGTGAACCAATTTAGGTATTTTTAAAAATCTCAGATACATTCTATATACATTCATACATTCTACACTCATTATGCTCCCAACCTTTAAATTCAAAACTGCCTTTAAGAAAAAAGAAAATAATCACGTCTAACAAGCATTTCACAATCTCCCATCACTTCAGTAAGCAATGTTAGTGAGTTAAACCATGGAATAAAACCCATTCTTTATATATGTGACTAATATTCAATTTGAGTCACTTAATAGAACTAATCATTACTTAAATAGTTATACACAAACAATTGTTCTTAAAAAGCTGATTAAAAATGCTGCTTTTGAAGTAGCAATTATTCTAATACAACAGAAAGCAAAGTACTGCCATGCATAAAATTATGTCAAGCTGACTTAAGGATATTCTGTGTATGCTGTCTGTTTGACACTAGTACCAAAGAAAAGTAGAATAGAGCAGAATTAAGTTCTAATTAACATGAACATTTGAAGTCAGGAATACATTTTTCCACAATTTATGTCTAGTCATCTTTTTAAAATATGGAAAAAAACTTACACTTTCAACTGACATTCAATTACTTGTTGCAGATGGCACCTATTATTTCACCTGACAGAAAATAAGATTTCCTAAAAGCAAACTCTATTTGCAAATGTGTAGTTTCAGGGTTGGTATTTTTTTTTCAGTCTTAAATTGTTAAATCTCTAAGAGAGAAAAAAAAAAAGTATAGAGATAATAAAGAAAAATAACTGTATTTATTCCTTACTCTTTACACTTTCTACTCTTTTCCATTCCTGGTTTTCTGCTACAACAGTTTTGAGTTCTAGAAGGATGTCTATATGTCCACCTTTGTTCCAGGTAGCCAATTCACTCATATAATGAAGACTGCAGAGTTGGTTACTGACTTTGAACTCCTTCCATTCTTTTGGTGTTATAGATACAGCAAGATAGGAGTTTGAAGTATAAGTCCTGTTCCAGAGTAACAAGTCATAGGATAAAAGAGACCCTCTGGATAAATATGGCTGGCCAGGCTGGGAGGGCAACTCTGAAGATGCTTTCCCTCCCCAGAATGAAAATACAAAGGCCAGGACAAAAGTAGGACTCTAATCCTTCCTTCCCAAAGAACTGTGAGCAGTAGGCTGTTTAGCAGGTAAAGCTGAGGAATTACTGTAAGCATTTTAAAAGCTTAATGTTGGTCACCAAAAGCAGTTTTATAATGTAATTCTCTTTTGATCAAACATCATGGAATTATCTCACGAACTAAACTATGCATGTCAGCATTGGAAAAAAATACTCATTGGGTGGAACTTTCATTTCCCAGTAACTTTGCTCTAAAATCCATATGGTCTGAAAACCCTTAGTTTAGTTTGCACTGCGTAGCATTTTAAAAATCAGCAGAATGTTAAAGACAATATAATCAAGCTACCATTAGTAGGTAAAATACTGCCATTTTTTTGATCACAGCATTCTAGGAAATACCTTTCAAGTTGCCTGTGGAAAAGAACTGTAATTCAGGATTATGAATTGATAAGCACTTATTTTATGGGGGCTACATTAAAATCTCTGTATATAATGCAGCCTATGTTCTATTGTTTTACATGCATGTCTTGTTTCAGTCATGGCAAGCAGATTAAATTTCGTTTTTTAACACATATTGCAAAGTTTAAACTAGTACATAGGCCAGTAGGTGTTAAGTTACCATCCCTTTTATTTACAAATTAGGAGATCTGCTTCACTTAAGATGTTAAGACAGTACACAAGAAAGCATTTTCATTTTTACTTTTTTTTTCCACTGAAAAGTATTTGCGGATTTACAGGAGGAGAAACACAAAAAGTGACTTGAGTTTCAAGGATAAAATGCTCTGTCACATTGCATGTTTACAGAGATTGTTAAATAATTCAGAAACAGTGCCTGTGACAATACAGTCCACTAGAAATATTTCTCAACTTAGAAAAATCTTTTAGGTTTAAATAAAAAAGATAAATTTTACAAATTAAGTGTCTACTATGACTAAATTATAATTTAAAAGTTGAAATAACCATAACATTAACTGTAATGCAAGAATGTCACTATTCTTAATACTGTTTTCAGAAGTAAATACAACTTATTAATAACAAAGATATTTTAACTGTTGCCACAAACATTAACATATTTTACAGTTTAAAGTACTCCATGAAAAGGTAACTATTAAAATAAACATTAGGCATTAATTTTTAAAGTACAAACATTTTTAATAAAACTAGACTCTCAGAAAACTTAACATACAGCTAAGCTCATATATTTCTGGAGAAAAAAAAGTAATTTTTATAGTATTTACATACAGGTAAAAATTTCCCAATAAGGCTAAAGTATCATCAACAGGTACCTTAGAAACAACTACAAAATACGAGCATACCACAGGTTTGTTTTTTTTAAAGAAAATACAACAGGCTTTGTACATAAACAGCACTGATCCCAAAGCAGTGAAAGACTCAGATTGCTTTGAAATTACAAGTGTAATGAAAATAAAATTTCTCCTTTTCCCTCTTATTCTTTTAAATAAGAAACTAAGCTCACCCGAATAGAACGAACACGTAGAGCCAGAAACTTAAACATGACTAAGAAACCATGATGTTTAGATTTTCTGACTGAGTGATCACAAGTCTAGCAGGGAAGACCAACCCTGGCGTTTTTGCTGCGACCAGCTGTTCCGGCAATTAGAAAATTTCCTGTCAGGCAAGTCAGACACAGTTGGGGGGTGGGGAGAGAGAAGGGGGAAAAAAGGTCAAAAAAAAAAAAAAAAAAAAGAAAGAAAGAAAAAAAAAGACATTGATTCCCTCCCTCCACCAAAACTGGGCAGCACTGGTACTCATGTTGCTGATGCTGTAGAGATCAGTACAGGAAACTTAAGCAGATTGCCTGATAGCAACATGCTGTTGCAGATGTTATTTGTTCCTGGTTCCCAGAAAAGAACAAAAAAAAATAAAATCAACATCTATTTCAGAAATCATGGTACTACATAACATTTCACTAGCTAAGGAGAATAGCAACTACTTAAAGTCCTACATGTGATAAGCAATTTCACAAAATATTTTAGGATCATATACATCACTACTTTTTAAGTGTCAATACAGAGAATGCGGTATACATATGCTTAATGATCACTTATTTCCTGGAGTTGTCAGAGGATCAAACTGACCTTGTGCATAGACCTGTGAAATTTTGCAGACAGAAATGTTACACAGATGTTATGGAGGTTAGGCCAAGACAGACTGCAGAAATTATATGAATTGTATTGCTCTACTCCAATGTCTGACTTATGCACCAATATTATATTGTTCTGCAGAGAGTGAAAAATTTCTTAGAGTAATATAAATACTGAAGCTTTCTCTCAATGTTTAAAAAACCCCCAAAATACTTCAAATGTTTCTAAGAATTAGAATTGAATTTAACTACTTCAAACAGTTAGAGATTAAGTTTTTAGTTTGATCTCTCTATAGATTTAATATGGAAGTTATTTTTCTGATTACTAACAGCACCTTTGGCTTTTTTTGATATTTATTAAAAACACTGAATTACACAATGTCCATTAGAATATGGTGCAAGACTGTTTTTCTTCAAGCAATAAATAAGTAAATAAAAGCAAGTAACAACATTTAGTCAAAGGCATATGTACAAGTCCTCTGGTGTAAACAGACCCAGGTGATTCTATTTAGTGGCTGTACCAAAGGGAGTACACAGCAGAACACTGTACTTCTGCCTGCACAAGGCATCAAAGCAAATCAACTCTGCAAACAACCTCCCTTGATTGGGTTCTAACAAATACCTGCATTACTGAAATTTAAATTTTTGTTCCTCTTCAGAAGATAAAGCCAGTAACTTATTTAAGTGACAGAACATGCTGCTTCTATCTCTATACCACACACTGCCTGCCTACAGTACAATTTCTAACTTTTCCTTTAAAACCTGGCTCTACAAGCAAAAATGTGCTTTTTTTTTGCATTCTCCTGTACTTCTCTGGATCTTTATTTATGTCACATCCACAAGGATGGATCTTTCATATTCTATGTACTGAATATACACAGTCACTATTATAGATTACACAGGCATTCAGTAACTGCTACTACATCTTGAGTCCTCAATTACAATGTACTTTTTACAGCATGTTACAGCCTTTCGGGAAGGAGCAGCCTCTACTACAACAGCAGTAACACAGCATAAAATGATTCAATATTTGTTTTGGGATAAACAAAGCTTCTTGAACACAAGGAGGTTACTGCAACACAAAGATTTCATGTATTTCATAAATAGTACAAAAATTACTTGAAGCTTTCCTCTCTTCATTTGTTTTAAACCTCCAGCTACTTCCCCCTCAAAATTGAAATACCTCAAGAATTACAGTTTAACAGCAATACAGTAGTTTACACTTAGAAGTTTTAAACCAAATTTAAATTAAAAAAATGGGAGACCATTCAATCTTTCTTCCTTACCTTGTCAAGAACACACAAACGCACTAAAAGCGGAGTGAGCAGGAATCCCCAAACGACTAAATTAAACTCTAAAGTAGCAAGGAGAGCTAAAAGCAGAAATGGAGTGTAAGTGGTAAGACCTACACTAACCAAAATGTTCTTTAAAGAAAAAAGATACTGTGGGCAAATAACCATTTTATTCTCTTTTTGCTGTAAGGATATAAATGTATTCTGCTGCAGAGGAGCTGTATCTGCTAAGGGTGACAAGAATAAGGCATTTCAACTGCAACATTTGTACAATTACTGACTACTGCTCTCCCAAACCTTTTACGTGACCTCCCAGTGAAGTACAAAGCACAGTGCTCAGGGGTCATCGGGGTTACTTCACAACAATAGTTCTCCTATAACTGGCATGGGTCTGCAGCAGGTGGAAGAAAATTCTTGTGTTCTGGGAGAATAAAGCCTGCACAGTTCCCAAAGAGCGCTACCAGCCAACCAGAAACATTAAGATATATACTACATAATTCATTTTGAGAATCTGAGAAGAGAATTTGCCCTTTTAAATATTCCTTCATAAAAAGGAGACAGATTAGAGGGCAGCAGTCCCCAACAAAGAAGTCTGATAACAAGGACAAATTGTCCCAGCAAATTGCTCCCCTTACCTTGAAGTCTTTGATAAGAATTTGTATTATATATGTTTATCACGAAACACAACTGTTTCCAAACCAAAAGGAATTTGCTTTGACCATCAGTGATGGTTCTATCAATTGTAGAACCACACTCGCACAACATTTCTTCCTCCAGTACAGAAATACATAGTGAGTTCAACTCCTATCTTCCCCTCCTCCCCTTCTTTTAAATTGGATGCTCTGAATTTACAAAAATGAAAATGTCAGACTTGCTGTCTTGACACTGAAGAAAATGGACCTCACAGGCTTCAGAGAGCAGAACGGAAAGATCCTGGAGGAACTCCCAAAGCAGTACAAAACATGTGGGTATCCCTGGGTTTTACTGAGTAAAAAGTGCACACCACAGAGCGATGCTCACTTTTACACAGAACCAAAAAAAAGTTGAAGCATTTCATCTAAGTGGAGTCCATCAGGCAGACTGACAGTCCTCCTATATTCTCAGTCTGAGAAGTGTAATAATGCAAATTAAGTCATTATGCTGCTAGACAAGCAAGACTCTGTGGTATGGATTGCCTTCAATTATCTGGAAAAAACCCAAAGATGAAGTACACATAAGGAATGAAAAAATTCTCAGTTGAGGAACAGAGAGTTACTTTTTGGAGTTTTCAGAAGCTGAATAATATGCTTCTGCTCATAATAAATGTTTGTATAGCCAAAACAGCAGTATTCTATTAATCGGGGGTGTGGCAGTTTCCATCTGCTAGCTTACAGGCTTTTCAGGACTACCATCTGTTTTCTTTTCATACAACAAGTAAGCAGTTTGACTTCTAATGTTGCTTACACTCTCAAATTATTCTATTTTCTGACCAAGATCCAGAAAGCATGCTGCACCTAAGACACTAAGTGCAAAGTAAGCCACTCAGAAAATCCCTTAGAAGACATCAATGACAGAGGTTTGCTGTAACCTTTCCTCAACACCCAATGACATCCTGGGGGTAAAAAATATTCCAGAGCTTGCCCCCTTTATATGGGCTTGATATCTAAGTTAACACCTCACATTAAAAGCTGTGCACTATTCACAAGCATGTTGGAACTTGTTAGATGAGGACCACCAATAAGTCCATTCTTACACAGATAAAACACACACACTTCACTCTAAGTTTCTAGCAAAATTCATCCAAGTTGCAGCACAGTGCTTTGGAAGACAATGAACTTCCAATTTTGTTAGAGGAGGAAAAAAAGGTATTTTGCCTTTTACAAAGGAAAAGCTGAGCACTGAGAAGGCAGTAACTGGATTCAAGTTTTACAGATGTAAATGGTTTGCTTGGGAAACTTATTTGTTTAAGAATCAAGTTATTTGACTGTAAAATAGAATTAAATACATATGCATATTTAAGAATACTTAGTAGAATACATTAGAAGGAATGTAAGAATTACTGATCACCTTAAAGTTCAAGTTTACTATTTGTAGCCCAGACTGTTTCCTTTGCTGCATTACACAGTGGACACTGCCTCATTATATGGCCGGGTTATCGGCTGACGTTAACAGAAACTACAGCTTACTTCATAATGAGGAACATGGTGTTATACCAAATTAGGTAACATTATAGTTCCAAACAATTGTATTGCCTTGGCTGAAAAGAAAGTTTCCTCAGTTTGATCTTCATATAAGCAGATAATTATAACACATTCAAGAATGTGTAAGCAATGTGAAAGAATAACTTGACTGTGTACCTAATCTTCCAGTAAAACTGCAAAAACATTAAATTGTGACCATTTTACTACTGGTAAGCTATACACAGCTATTTCAGCTAAAATTAAAGTATCAGTCTGTAAAAAATGATAAATCCCAAACTCCGTGGTTTATGTATACTTGTGAACCCAAACGTTTCTGTAGTATTTAAGAAATTCTAGCTACGTCTTACAATCTCTATCACAGAGCCAAGAATTTACATCAAAACACAGACAAAAATATTCAAACATGAAATTGAAATGTAAAGGTTAAAACAGCAAAAGGAAAACAAACATCTCAAAAAGATCATCAGAAATACGTTCACTGTCACGTTAACACACATGATTATTCTTGTAACTGGAAACTGTTACTGAGCACCCAAAACACAACATCCAACAGAAGTCTGGAGCAGTCCTGAGACAGTGCTTCAACCTGCCAAAATGCAAACAAAGTTTTTGAAACTAAGAGCTCTCAGTAGTACAATGCTATGACACGAAAAAATGGAGGTGAAACTACAAGTCAGTTAAGGCCTCTCTCAAGTGTTTTAAAATCTAAACATTTGTCAGTTTAATTATGCTAGTTTTGCTGAATTACCTCATCTTAACATTCTTATCTTTTGTTATTTTCATGGATGGTGACACAACAAATGAGATTACCTCACATTACTAAAACCAGAGTAATGAATGTTTGAGATCTCACTTTCCATACAAACAGTTCTATTAAAACACTGATTGGCAAGACAAACATCATAATTTCCATCTCTCCTGACTGCAAACAGTTGTTTTATTTAAATTCTACTAGAGGCAAAAAAAAAAAAAAAAGCTTAAAAAAGCATTTTTAACTACTGACTTCTTTGCAAGCATTTCTAACACTAACTTTTAACTACTCGCCGACTACAGGCTTAGTTATCTTAGTTACATATTTTTAGTAAAAGGATGACAGCTACTGAGATTTAGGTTTTCAAAGTTTCAAAACTTTGTAGTTTCAAAGTTTTTAACAAAAAGCACACACAATATGCTCTTCACATATATACAAAATGGGAAGCTATTTGCTGAACTAGCTGTAGTTCCTGGTTAGCTTCAACTAGTAGTAAAACATGCATCATAATTGAAAGAGCTCAAAATAATTAATTTGGTCAGCTAATTTATCCAATCACTATGGGAACAGAGATACAGAAAGCAATAGCGCAGGAGTGAGAAAGGTAGCAAATAAAAGGGTTTAAGTAGCTTCCCCTCTTTCAATAACATTCACTTAAACTTTCACATTAGGTCAAGCTTCAACCAGTTGTTTACTTGTTCTTACATTTATTTCCTGTTGGACCCAGATCATTTATGAGATACATCAGATAAAAAAAAAAAAAGCGTTGACAGAAAGTTATAAAGTCAGATATAACAAGTATATTCATTGTAATAAAACTATTATACTGGACAATTCTTCTTTTAAGAGGAGCACAACTTTGAACTATACAGCATCTGGATTCCTCAAAAACAGGTATGTACCCTTAACTCCTGCTTTTCTTAAAACAAGCTACCAAATTTGAATCAAAGCTATGCAACTCAGACTCACGTGTCAATTAACTTTAATTTTGATCAAAAGAACAGGGATGTAATAAAATAAAATTTGGCTTTTGATATGCAGAATATTGGAGACTTCCTATGTAGACAGGACTTTGTTAGGCTTTAATATCTATTTTATATTTCTGATTTGTAGTATCAGCATACTATCCAAACACTTAACACAGCAAAAGGACGCAGAATTTCAAGTTTTCACCTTCTTCCATCTCCACAGAACTACGGCAACTCTCTATCCTGAACACACCTACCCATACCTTACACACCTACCAAAGTATTTTGTCTTCTTACCTGATGTGGTAGTACATGCTAGGCCTGTTTACTGACTTCAGTAACAGCTGTGAAATGTCATAAATTGTCAGCGACTACCTAAGTGCTTCAAGTCCATGTCAGTGCAAAGTTGAACCGAAGAACTTAAATGAGCTTCCAATTAGTCTTTATCCTGCACCAAAACAGGTATGAAGCACTGAAATATCTCAACCCAGCTGAAGTAGTATTTTATTAGCTGACAGACAGCAAAGGCTAGCTTCCAGCTATAACTGACTGAGTAGCCATAGTAATTTCTTGTTTAAAAAACCCCCAGATTATTTTACATCACTACTGGCAACCTTTTAATCACCACAACCTAGAAATAAATACAAAATGAGTTCCTAAAATACTAGTCTAAGGCATTAAGAAGCTAAAGCAATCTCATAAAGCATGATTGAAAGAATATTAGAAAAATGTTTTAATTTTTTGATGGTCATATTGTGTTAAAATAGTTGCTCCCCAAAAAAGCAGCAATTTGGAAATGTCTGAAGAAAGTACAGGAGACCACTTGTAAGTAATTGTGTAGTTATCAAATGCTGAAAGAGAAAATTTGATATTGTGGTGGGTTAACCTTGGCTGGCTGGCTGCCAGACACCTACTCAGCCACTCTCCTCAACAGGACAGGAGGAAATAAGGTGAAGAAAAGCTCACAGTTTGAGATAAGAAAAAGGAGATCACTCAGAAATTACCATCATAGTCAAAACAGTCTGACCTTGGGGAAAATTTGTTTAAAATACTGCCAATTAAAGTAGGATAGTGAGAAACAAAGAGAAAATTAAAAACATCTTTCTCCAAGCTCTCCTCTTCTTCTCAGGCTCAACTTCACCCCTTCATTCCTTACTCTTCTACCTCCTCTCCCCTGAGCAGCACAGATGGGATGGGGAATGGGAATTGCAGTCAGTTTCTAACACTATCTCTGCTGCTTCTTCCTCAGTTTGCCCCTGCTCCAGCGTGGGTCCTTCTCACGAGCTATAGTTCTTCAAGAACTGCTCCAGCGCTCCATGGTCCTTTCTATGAAGTTCAGGGAATGAACTGCTCCAGTGCAAGCCCCCTACGGACTGCCATTCCTGCCAGAAAACCTGCTTCTCTGTGGGCTTCTCTTGATGGGCCACAGATCCTGCCAGGAACCTGCGGCTTCCTTCATGGCATACCTAACCTGTTCTGGTGTGGAGTCCTCCAAGGCCTACAGGGTTGATATCTGCTGCACCACGGTCCTTCAATGGACTGCAGGGGGACAACCTGTGTCACCATGGTCTTCTTCAGGGGCTGCCAGGGAATCTCTGCCCTGGCATCTGAAGCACCTCCTGTTCCTCCTCCTTCACTAACCTTGGTGTCTGCAGGGCTGTTTCTCTCCCACTTTTTCATTCCTTACTCTCACAGCTGCTGTACGGTGGTTTTTTACCCTTTTGTAAACATATCATCACAGACATGCACCGCCAGCATTGCTGACGGGATTAGCTTTGGCCAGTGGCGGGTACATTCTGGAGCCAGCTGGAACCAGCTCTGTCCTACACAATGGCGCAGCCCTCAAATTCTTTTCACAGGGGTCACATCCCATCACCAAAACCTTGTCACAAAAACCCAATACAATAGATAAAGAATATAATTTTAGTAGATAAATACAAACCAAAAAAGCTCATAGGAAGAAAGTGAAGTTACAGACTCAGAATAAGGAAATTATCATTGAGCAAGGGCACTAGTCAGAATAAATTAACAAACCAAACCAAAACTGAACCCCTTCCCCAAGAGATGCTCTAGTTCAAAGAAGAATTCAAGAAAGCTTCTACACAGAATATTAAAACAAATTATCTCCTTCTGGTGTTGCCTTGTAACCGCACAAATATTGTTTCTTTCTTACTATTTAACACTGCAGTATTTTAAAGTCATCTGTCAGCACTTGCCTTGTTTCTTCACCTTGTGTTAAAGACAGCAGAGCCTTGCATGCTGTGAGGAGGAACTAAAAGCAGTTATGTAGCGCAGGCTTTTAATCTCCTAGTTTTCATATTAGCTTAAGAGCTGATACATTTGAAGGCAAGCATGGAAAAGGCAACTGCACTCATCTGGCTCTGTCCACAACTTCAGCACAGAGAGAAACTGCTGTGGCATTGCAATTATATCCATGCTGCAGAGAGGGAAACAGCTTTGACCATCTCATCACAAACTGAAGTCTGAACAATATAAAACTCCAGCATATGAACCCTGAACTCCAACCAAATGTGAAGTTCCAAAAAATGTGTTTTATTGGTAAGGCCATTTATCAGCAGGCTTAACATTCAACTACTACTCTCTAACACAAACTACAGGTAAACACTAAAGTTGCCTTCATGTCTGAGAAAGTCACAGGCACTGCAATAAGAAACTTGAACTCACTGGTATCTTCACATTATGAAATTTTTGTAAACTGCAAGTTTGACATGAAGATAAGGAACTTAAATTATCAATGAACCTTCCTGACTGTGACCTTCTCTTTAGCAGCAACCTCTATTTTCAAGAGGCCTGGATTAAGAATTCCTTAGATTAATGTCTCTTAACAAGAGCAATGGAAACTACAGTTTCCCAGCCCTTCCTCACCCTTTTTGGAGTACCTTAGAGTACCTCCACACAAACATTTCTGAAGCCCTTAGCTTTGTAGCTCTGAACCAATAAACAGAAGTTTTCTTCAACTCCAACTTAGCAAAATTAGTATCACAAGAGGAAAGCTAGAATCCACATCAACAGAGGAAAGACTTAAGAAACACCTGGGCCTCAATGGACTAACTTCGCTATTGTCAAATAAACTCCAAGGCAACACATCTAAACCTCCATCATCTAAACCATCCTCCAGGAAGAGGACCTAAAACTTTGTATCTTGGTTTCTTGGTTCTGTGGAGAAAGGGAATCAAAAGAATCTTCCAGGCTAATGAAGATTTATTATGCAAATCATCTTGTTTTACACAGCTTAATAAGGAAAACATGAAATTACTAATGTTAACAACAAAAGGACACAGACAGAGACTGCCAAGAAATCTTATGACAGCATGGAAAAATAAAGGTGATAGCTGCTGTTACACATTGCATATCAAAATAGAAGAGAAAAAGCTCTGGTGCACACTGCCGTGCTGAAAGAATCATATTTCATACAGTAAGTGCACATGCATCTGCAACTGAATGTGTGTGGAATTTAACCATGAGGGAATCTTTTGTTGTGACATGACTACAACTGAAGCATTAACTATTAATAAAGCATATTCTGGAACTCAAACATAAAATATTTTCACCTATGTACTGATGAAACTAACAGAAGCCAATGGAAGTACTTTGCTCACTGGTACTGGGAAAAGTGGACAGTAAAAAAGAATGACATGTTTTAAGTGTTTGCTAAGATAAGAGGAGCTCAACCTCTCTATCTGTTCAGGAATGCTCTAACTATCTACATCTCACTAGGAAAATTCCTCACTCCCCAACTCAATCACAATTTCTACCACATTCACCTTTGTGCTTTCAACGGGAAAGGCTACTTCATGCTAAAAACACGAGGGAGAGCCTGTATCATACAAGAATACTAGGGAAAGCATAAAAGTTAATCAGAACAAACAGTAGGATACTGAACCAGACAAGAGTCAGTGAGGAAGAACCCCTCTAAAAACCATTAGAAACATAGATGGCACCTCATGTCTAGTAAATCTAACCAGAAAAACATTACAGGCAAACTGCCTGTAAATTGATATCAGTGTGCTACAATATTGTACTCTCCTTAATACAACCATCTTTCACTCACACTTTGTGGGTTGATATCATCTTCTCCCATAGGTTCATCCACAATTTGCTGTCCATTCTGTAAAAGACATAGAAAGTTATTAGAAATACAGAATCCAAGTAGAGAAGTAAATATATTGCAGATGTGCTTTTATAGCGTGCTACTGTGCAGGATCATGTGTTCCCTGTATTCTATTAAAAAAAAAATCATTGAAAGTAAACAAAGACGACTGCATATTGCTGGCACGCAATGCCACTCTCCCTTTGATCCTCATGTGTTATCAAACTGAAGTCACAGTAAGAAATATATAAAACAATCTGACATTTGAAGCCTTATTACTACACAGCTAGACATTTTCCACTACTACAACTTCTGCAAAAGAGTTAAATCTGATGAAGACTGAGCAGCAGAAAGCCACAACAAAGAATTGATAAACAGGTTCTTTCTAAGAGCAAGACAGTAGCAAGTCAGTCCTTACTCTACCGTGATTACTTCAAGAATATTTGTAACTACAGTACAGTCTTATAAAAACTATAAACACAATGCTAATTTTATTAGCCAGCTTTTACTGCTTTCTGTACTTTTGTAAGGACCATTCTAACAAGTCAAAAAGAAACAGGCTTTTGAATTTCAGTTAAGATTGTTAAAAAGCTTAAATATCTTATTGGTCTACAAATGCTTTATTTTCCTTGTCAGTGATACTATACTCAGAGAATGTCTAAGAGACGTTTTCCCGAAAGACTCAGAATAACCTTGTTTACACAACACGCATGAATATTAGCAATTTGTAAGGAAAATATGTGTTTCCTAAGGCATGGTACAAGGTATCACTTGGGGCATTAATTCTTAGTTTGCTCCTAAAGTTTAACAACATTCAGTATGATTTTAGAAACAAATGAAAAACTATTAAAAATGGTTACATTTCCCATTACCTCCCTAGCATTTTTCTGTAACAATTTCTGATTAATATAGTCTTCTTCTTCTTGCAAATGGCTGGAGAAGAATCTTTTATATGAAGTGACAGATTAAATTCTAACCATTTATGAATTCTAATTTACAAATATTGCAAACACACTGAATGTTCTATCTCAGATGATTACCAGCTCTCTCCCAAATTTTCTCCTGAGCATTTTTTTGCTAAAAGATGCAGCTGGATAAAGCTAAATTATGAGAATTACAGATTTCCCAAATATGACACAGGCTTTTAAAGGAGTGGGGAGGGGAAGGTTGGGCTTCTGATTTTCTCTCTAGTGCAGAGTTCTGGCACATGGTAGCACTGGCATTTTCTCATCTTAATTGGCTTCAGGAAAATACTAGAGACCTCTAGTCTACTCTAGAAGTTTAGTCTACTCTTTCCACAACAGAGGACTAGTAACAAATCAGCTTCACATGTTATAGATTACTACAGAGGTGAATGTAATCTTTATAACCTGTCTCAATTAAGGGCAGTCAGTACAACTTTCTACTTGTACAGCTAAGGGTAATTTGATAAGATGATGCTCCAAAATGCCTGAATTCCCCTCACTGTAGCATCTTTTACTTATAGTATACAGGCAGTGAATATTGTACAATCCTTCCTTAAGATATATAAAAAGTTGGAATTATCAAATAGAAGACCATAAAAATACCAGCTTAGCTAAGTAACAGAAATGAGTGTTTTTAATTAAGCCTGTTTACCAGGAAGTAATATATATACACAACATATTATCGAGGCTGCAAGTCACACACTATTCCTTTTCTCAAATCTATGGCATCTCTTTAAATTAAATGAACATTTGTATTTTAGCTACACATCTCTATATTCTCTTCATGTTACAAGACAGCTTCCAAAGTATCTTGTCAATAGGAAAAAATAAGAACAGTAGAACGAATAAGTCAATTGACTTTAGCCAGAAAGGAGGAGTCCATAATGTCCTAACAACTAATGATGGCTAAACTCTGGGGCCTAAAACAGGGCAATTTGTGTATCAAAGCCATGTGCTCTAAACTGACTCCACATGCAGATTTTCAGAAACAGCGATTTCTGCTACAACAATAATTCCACTGAATAATAATGTACATTAACTGCAAGTTAAATAAGAATTTACTACACAGTAAGCTTTAAGATTTCACATTTACTAATATAAGGCAACTGAAACACACTTGAAAGTGGAACACACTATCAGAAACTTGAGACAAGCTGCTCTTTGAAGACAAAAAGGCAAGATCAATCTCTGTTTTTAAAAAGCCTCTAATCTTTAACCTCCTGAGTTTTTCAACTTTTTATCACTCTACCAGAGAAAAGCACAGCAAACTTTTGCAAAGCAAATGAACTGTTTTGTATAATCGGTTTTCCTGTTTAATCCTGCATTAGTTTCAGTTACTTTTCAGTTGAATCCAAGCAATGCATTCCAAACACTTATAGGAACCAGGAACAAACTTAAGAAATCAGCATGTGCGCCATGCGGTCTTGTCTGAGCCAGATCACTGATTAGCAAGATGTTTTTAAATACGTCTACCCAAGTAATGATTATGCTAAAGGAATCACTGGATGGTAGAACCAGTTTTTCTCAGAACAGTCTGAACCATTTAAGGTAAAGAAGAATATGTATATATGATTTATGGTTTGCTGGTATATAATCCTATTAAATGGAAAGCAGCTGTGTATTCAGAAAGTTTACAAAGCGTACTGCCTTTCTCAGTTAAAATGTAAAGCCAAAAGGTCCCTGTTGGATGTGGCAACATTTAAACCACTGTGGAATGAGGAGGTCAGCAGCATGCTTAAGAGGTGAGCAAATGAAACAGGTCCCGTTTTGCTGGGTGGAAACTCCCTTTAGTATTTAACCAGAACCAAGATCAGGTCTCAATGACATAACAGACTGGAACTAGATATAATAGCCTGATGAATACAGAATAAGAGAAGGATTAGTATATCTTTTACTTATACAGTTTGGTCTAATTCAAAAGACAGAGTAGACCTTGATTATTCTTCAGTTGCACTCCTCCCATAGAGAGATACTAAACAAGCAGAATGGATCAAAGATCTGGTTATGTCCAGTACTCTGGCTCCAAAAGTAGAATATATTTCACATGACAGCACAAGACAACTGTAAGTAAAACAACTGAAGAGGTTCACAGAAAGTTTCTACTTACATCTAAACACATCAGCAGTCAATTTACACCATGAAAGGAGGGTGCACATCCCTTATAAAGGTAACGTACAAGAACATTCTTCCAATCCACTCAAATTCCACTTCCTATTTTGTTTTCCAATGAAAACAGTCATGTGAAGTTAAGATACAAATTTGACTCCCAAGAGCTTTTAAACCTATTGCCACATTTCATTAAACTGGTAGAAATGAGTACTTAAACACAGTTTGGTTCCATATAATACATCAGCAAATATCTTCTTCCATCCCTAAAACATCTCTGCCTTGTGTTTAGACTACTGCTAGACTATTTTGGAATGTTCAAGTAGCTGTTCTGCCAAATATTTTAACTTTTTTACCCAACTATGTTTGTCATTTATTTTAAAATCCCTTATGAAATTGATACCAGTTGTAGCTTTTGGTACAAATCTTCTGCCATTAACCTCAATGTTTCCTAATTATTAATATTGGACTTGAACATGTAAGTTAGCAACCAGTCTTCACACTATTAACAGAGTTTTGTATATTATACAACTGTTGATTTTTCCATGTAATTGGTGCCTTTTAGCAGAACCATACCTCCCAATAAAGATATATTTTTTTAAATTGTTATAATCTTAGATTTAATTGGATAAATCAAGAATATGAACTATGTATCACTGCAGGATGATGTTTTGAGTACACAAGCAGACAAGATAAGACATTTGATTCACACCATTTAAAAATCATTATCTGTAAGTTTTAATATGCCAATAAGTAACATAGGTGATGATTTAACTATGTTTTGGAATTATAATTTAAATAAATTACTTGGAAAAATATTAAGTTTCTCCCAGGTAATTCCTAGTTTTCAGCTACCAGAACTTCCAAACATACCCAACAACTTTTTAAATGCAGGATTTAATAAAAACTCTCCCCCCACCACCCCACTCTAAACCTTCTGAAATGAAGTTTAGGATACCAAAAAAAAAATATTTCAAAACACAGAAGAACTTTCACTATTACTTAGTTTTTAAAACACTGGCCATATATAGATCTGAGCACTTACACTCTGATGTTTTCAAGGGACTCTCAAATGACAGATAAAGCTCAAGAATTGTGCGATCCTTGAATTGAGTAAAGCTGTAACAATGTTTCTGGCTTGTTTCAGAGCAGCACAGAATACAGTATTCCCACTGAAACATCCATACCAGATTTGCTGTTAGCAACACATGGGGTTGTGTGGAACTACATTCAGTAAAAGCCCTTCAAATTGTACACACTCAAACTTGCTATTCTAAGAGCCTTGAGAAAAAAAATTCATAGGTCCACAGAAAAATAGTTGAAAATAGACTGAGAAGACCTTGAGAGCTCATCCAATCTATCTCCATGCACCAAGGCACTCCTGCAATGTTGCTCATATGATGTTTATATCTAACCCTGTCTTAAATCTTTAGTAATAGTTTTCACAATCTATTCCAGTGCTTAACTAAAATATAAGGCTTTAATAGGATCTGAATTAGTGACTTGTGCCCTAGCTCCTGAGCTGTGAAGCCACACAGATCCAAAGCACTTACCTAAATCTTGACCTGATTAAAACTTATTATATGTAAGTAGCAGAACTGAGCTATCATCTTAGACTTCTTTACCTGTTCTCTCATAGCATTTATTTGACACATTTTGTATATACCATGTTAAAAATAGCACATGAAAGTATTACAAACTTGATTTTTTTAAAAAATAAAAACCCCACTAAATATACAAGTCTATTTTTATGAAACATAAAATTACTGCAAATATTCCTTTTATATAATACTTTGTTATTTCAAGTTCCATTAATTCCACACAATTTATTCTAAACTTTATTGACTAAGGTGACTGACTTCTTCCTTTTCCGAGTATTAAAAGAAACAGCAGGATGTTGAAACTTGCTTCTCTGTAAACAATCAACCTCAGATATAAGCCATTAACATGCAGATCATTTAGTTACAAAGCCAAACTTCCTTAAGCTAGGATACTTGGGCAACTTTAACTATGTGATTTCATAAACCCTGTCTATTTTACCACCTTCTTATCTAGTATGAGTCAACAGTATAGTTTAACAATAGAGAAAAGCAGTTCCTCCACTGTGATGCTTTCCTTGGCCCTGGCATTTGTCCAGCCCTGTGCCAAGTCAGGTCAGAAAAGGAAACTAAAAAAAAGTTTGCAGCTCTCAGTGAGTTTATTTCTCTGAATTAACTCAGCTTGAAGTCAGGCAAGTGCCATGGCATTATCCAAGATGCTGGACATATAGCATAAAATCTTTGTCCAGACCAATCACTTTAGGTAAAACAAGCTCCAAATTGTGTATGCTCATTTTTTCAGGGGAAAAAACAAAACAAAACATCAAAGATCAAGGAAGTGAATTTTTCATTTAGTTCCCTACCTGTACGGGTGGTAAATTATTACAGTTAGCACATTAATTCATCAGCATTAGTAACAAAAACAAACAACCAACAACAAACCCAGCAAAGCCCCCCCACCAAATCAAAAAAGCATACCACCTATTCCATCTTTATCTGCTCCAAAAAGGAAGAAGAAATATACATGTAGAAATCACTTCCATATATCCAACCATAGCTCCGCATATAAAAATAAAAGAAACTTCTCTGCTCATGCACATAATCCTAAGAGTAACTCCCAGCACTAGTATGCAGGATAGTATACTAGCAGCAAAATCTTACACAAATCTTATTACTAAGAATGTGTTTGCATGAGAAGGCACTTATGGTTCATCTTCCCTGCCTCCTGCAGTCCTAGGCCCCCCGAAATGCCCTGTGCCTGCCTGGGCTCCTTCCAAAGGGGACTGGGGTGCATACAAGGGAGTACACGCTGGGTCCTTCCTCCATGAACAGCAAGGCTGCCTGTTGCAATTCCTTACAATGCAGACATAGGTTTTCGTACACTAGTTGGTTTCTCAGACTCTCTTTCCATGATAAATGTCAAAGGTTGAAATTTAATGTTAAAGTCAACTAAAGCATTAGTCATTTATGCTCATTTTGTCATTTAGCTATTTTAATAAATTCTACTAAGAAGAGAGACTAAGCTATGGAGCAACTTAACTATTTTATAAAATTCAGGATTTGTTGTTTATACAACAAACATCAACTGCTGGAAGACAGGAGGAGAAAGACTACTAGTTCAGAGAAAAAAATTTGTTTAACATGCAAGTCTAAGTTCCAACAGCAACAGATTTTGGTAATCATGTTATGCAAGGAATAATACAAATAACATTCATTATGGTCTGATTACATCCTGAAACCACCACTTTGAGCCTGCAGGTCAAAGAAGATTCTATTTTTCAAAACTATGTTTTACTGGACACTTAAGATGCCATTTTATACACTTAGGCATGTTCCAATAAATTAATGCTTGAAATTAAATGTTAAATGCATATTTAATTAAATGGAATCTTCAAAATTGTGTCAGAAAACAGACCTAGACATTAACAATGTATTTAGAAGTTGCTACTTTTCACGTACTTGAATTGCTTCACTCAAAAAAGAAATTAGAGAGAAAAAAAAAAAAAAGCAGCACACTTCCTCCAAAATGAGTTAAGCTGAGCATTAAGCATACCACAGGGGGTTCCTTGCATCAAAGGCAACATATGGTAACTGTTACTGATAAGAATGAGCTAGCAGTAACTTTGCGGTTGAGCCACTGAAGTAGGTCTCTGGAAATCAGAGTTCACCTCATTGCTCTAGAACAGACCCTATGAACAGTGCTGGCTAGAGTCACTGAAGCAGTTGAGCCTTTTCCCCATCTGTTACACAGGATCCCCCCCCTTCCCCTATTTCCAATGGGTGAGGTATTTAATCTTAGAGTCACAGTATCATGTATACAAGCATATAGCACAATATTTGCAGTAATCAACCACTTTAGTTCCTCTAAAGTTAAAAATTCCCTGAAGATATTCTAACTTACTCAGTTTTACTGATTAAATTATTCCCCTCTTGAAAGTCCCCAAAATTGAGAAAACAATTATATGGTTTTACTTTTGCCTGAAAAACTGCTCAAGTTTCATTAATGGAATACAGCTACGAATTTTATTTGAAAAAAATACCCCCCCAACCAAACCAAAACCCACACAAAGACACAACCCAAAATCAGTATCTTGAATGAGTTCTTAAAGTTCACAGATCTGCCAACTGCCAAGATTATGCAACTCATAAAGCTAATATTTTTGATGTGCAGAAATAATTTAACGCCCACCTTAGTCTATGCATCATTGTGAATCTAAGTCAAGCATTTCAAATGACAAACAACTACAGTTAGTGTGACAGATTACAATCAATCCAAAGACAACAGACATGCCTTTAAACATGTCAGTCTGCTTACATCTACTTAGTCTTTTGATGTCCCAGCTGTGGCAAGAAATATTAACCTACGCTATAATGAACAAAACAGTAACAAACTAAGAACTATCGATGCCGTAGGAAAACTAATGGAACGATTCAAGAAGTGAAACTCAGCACCTTCCAGAGGAAACTCAAAGCTGTGGAGCACACACAGTACTGCATGAGGGTACTGAATTCAGCAAAGCACCTGCCCCCTCCTATGCTACCCAGCTGACAGCAGGACATCAGTACTAAACCAGGTAAAATTACACCACTAATGAAAAAGCTGCAGAAAAAACCCACATGCCTAAACATCTTTCATGCAGATGATGTGTTTCTCAAGACAGTATTTACATATATATAACATCTGTAATCTGTCTCTCTATTGCAGTATTGTGCGGAATACAGGGTATACTACTTATTTAGGTGAGAATTAAATTGCCAATTGCCACTTAACCCAATGTAAGAAAATGTCATTCCACAAATCCGTGAAAAACCCAGACTTCAGAATGCATTGTACTGACAGCAAGTACATTTGAGAAGTGATAGCCAAGTGCTGCAGAGAATTCTGCCTGTAACAGAGAGACAACAGATAGTCTTTAAAATTCACATAAAGCATTTAGATAATTCCATTCTGGCTTTGAATTGTTTACCTTTGTTGGCTACCAGAAATGACTGTAAATATACTCTTTGTTCCTGTGGGACATAAGTGCAACACTAATTACACAGACTGGTACAGAATGTAAAGAGACAATCACAACCACAGCCTCATGGCTACAGATGGCAAGACATCAGAGAAATTTCAGATTCCATGCCAGAAGTATACACTGACATAGAGAATGTCACGTTGACATCAGAATGGAACTACAAAGCAAAAATTACAGTATACCAGATTCTTTAAAGCATCAGCATGAGTGTTAAATGCCAGCAACCCTTGTCTTCATGCAAAGTTTAAATAATTCTGGATACAGAAGATAAAACAAGGAATTTTGCAAAAGGGAATTCATACCATCTATTTAGACACCTAAATAGGTGATCATAAATCCCCTGCCAAGAGCAGTGGAAAAAACTGAACATTCTCTGTGGCCAATTTAGATCACCTAAATTAAAACTCCTAAAGATAGATGGCACAAATGCTTCCCAGAAAGTCTAGTGAACAACATCTCCTTACGATGGCCAGCTCTTTCAACTCACTGGTGCCCAAAATCTGACTGCCATAACTGTATTCATTCTCCTCCAGTTGACATTAATATGCACAGCCATGAGTAGAGATCAAAGGATCAGGCTAGTTATTCAGGCATTCAAATACAACCTCAAATCATCAATACTTAATTTGCTTGAAAGCAGATGACTTGAAATAGGCACATTCTCACCATGAAAAACAAACCTATGCTTGTTATAAAGCTTGAGTAGACTCTGAGTCAATAAAAGACACCATCATTTCACAGGCTTTAAAGGTGGTGTGATTTAAAGCATGAAACTAAAACCAAAACAAACCCACCCGTTATATTATATAGACAAATTATTTTAGAAGTAGTGTAACAACTCTGCACATGGGAAAGAGATGCAATGTGGATCACTGATCTATTTATATCTGTAGAAACAGAAGTCCTGCAACTGATCTCTGAAAACTATGAAACCATATTTTTTCTAAAAAACCCTGTTTGAATTATTTCTTAAGAAAGACCATGTTCTACAGATCTGCTGTCCTGTACATCCAAGTTATAACAGCTGCTTATGGTTAAATATACTGTCTTCCAAAGTCATGCTAGTTAAAGGTATTCTTTTCCTCCTACTAAATTTGCTCACACATTTCAGCAAACTACCTCCTTGTTGGTACCACTATAAAAACAAATACAAGACTGCACTGGGAAACAAACAAAAAATAATTCAATTAAAAACTCAACGAGTTGTTAAGACAAGGAAAGTGTCTGAGCTGAGTAATCATTTGTAATTCCATGTGGATAACACAGTGTTACAAGAACTGTGTCAGCAAATCTGAGATGTTAGTGGAAACTCTTTACGTCACTTAGTACTATAGCTAAGGACATTATTACTATCAAGCTATGACTGAAATCACAATGACTTTCCAGGTGGGTGAAAAAAATATTTTTGCCCAAGGATACTCTTGCAGGCTAGGGTCTGTAATTAGGATACTGCTATGCTACAGACGAACACAACTCATGCAAATTGAAAATATAAGTTATGTATTTAGGTCATTTGTTTATGTATTTGACTTAAACTTACCTATTTTCACTAAAACATCTTTTCTTAAAAACTCATTTCAGGTAAGTAACCTTCCTAAGTCTTTTTCCCTTTGAGGGTCATCTGAGAAGCTGTTACAGGTGCAGTCTGGTCTTTTCAAGAAAGGAGTATTTATTCTAGGCTAGGGCCTTAGAGAGAAAACCTGTCAGTTCATTGCTGTTTCATGTTTTGTTAGCTGTCCCAGAAAATTTTTTGGTGATAAACTGCTGTAGACTCAATGTAAATGCTTAACTTTTTTTTTTTTTTTTTTAGAAAGAGGTAAAATGCACTTGTTTCAAGAAGTTTATGACAGCAATTTAAAAGCAAATAATGCCTGAAATATATTAAAACAAGTAACAAAGTATACTTAATCATGCACATATGCTTATTTCAAATAATCTATTTTTCTACCTTTCCAGCATATATATTGTTATTGAAGTTATATAGACTACACGCAGCAAGCATGGAAGACTAAAGTAACAGTTATGATCTTTTCTCTAAATCATTAATCTAAGCGGTCTTGCAGAAGCATCTTTGCTACCACCTCTTCCCCATCCCCAAGCATCACACTATTATTGTAGTTATTCCTCACTTAAAAAAAAAAAAAATTAAAAAAATCTAAGATCACCACTTCAGAAGTCAGCGAATAACTGGCAGGAATTTAAAAGACAGATCTGCCTGTCAGATCAGAACTGCAGATTTTTGTGACCCCCATAGATGCAGTGACTTTAAGCAGAAGGAAGACAAGACAAGTATTAAAAGGACAAATACTTCTGATACTGCTGAAACTTTGTCTCTGCTCCGCTCACTGAGGAGTAAGTCCTAGCCTTGTGACTAATTGTTGTGAGCTGGCCTGAGTCCATACTGTTCAAGAACAGCATCACTTGAAGCAGCCTGGCTGCATATCAGCTGGAGCAGATTCAGGTAGAAGCTGCACTGTCAGAGGAAGCTATTTCTCTTCAGATGGGAGTCGGGTCGCAAACTAGCACAGGCGTTCTGGGCTACTAGGGAATCACGAAGGAAGCACAACTGTGTAGGTGTAATGTTTACATAGATCCAAACCAACACAGTAGTACGCTATAGGAAAACATGAAAATTTCTGAAAGCATCTATGGCCTCAGTGAACCTACTTTCCAGCCACTCTCATTATCTCAGCCTACGAGAGCTGACACGCGTCCTGCCTAACAAGGACAGGAGCACAACGCGAACTCCCCGCTACCAACAGCGGGAAACCACACTGCGCGGCATCTCTGGGACGTTCCCATAAACGCAGCCAAGCACAAAGCTTCACCCATGCGAACCGTCCCTGCGGTTTCCCAAACGCTTGCGAAACTGCAGAGACAACCCCATCCTGCTTAGATAAGGGGGCAGTGGCACCCGGGCGGGGACGGCCCTTGGCCGGCCCGGGGGGAACAGCGGCAAGGCGAGGGCACCGGGCAAGGTGAGGGCTGGCCACAGCCCTCTTGGGGGCTCCCCCTCCCCATCCGCGCTTGTGGAGGCGGCGGGGTCGCCCCAGGAAGGGAAATTGGCCGCGCTCGCCGTGACAGTAACCAGACACCGCGCTGGAACAAAAGCGCCCGAGACGGCCGCCGCCACAGGAGCAGGTTACTCCCTCCCGGAGAAGGGGGCGGAAGGGGAGGGGAGCGCGCCGGGAGCAGCCCGGTCCCGTGAAACACGCCCCGAGCCCCAGCGCGGGGGAGTCCCGGCCGGTCCCGGCCGTGAGTCAGTGCCCCGGGGAGGAAGCGGCGCGCAGGGGCCGGCCGGGCGGCGAGCGCCAACGCTCACCCTCCGCTGTCCGCCCGAGCGGCCCGAGGGCTCGGCGCCCCGCAGCGCCTCGTCACCCTCCTTGCCGGGCCGCTGTTCTCCAGTCCCCTCCTGGCCCCCGCCCGCAGTGCCGGCGCTGCCCGCCCCGAGCGCCCTCGGAGGGAAACTCTGTCGGTCCCTCGAACGGCGGCGGCGGCGACAGCAGGAGCCCAGGTCCCGTCCCCTCCTCACAACTTTCCCCACAACACCCCCCAGCCCGCCGCGTACCTCGGTGCTGCTCTCGGCTGTGCTCTCCACAGCCATCTTCTGCCAAGGGTCCGCCAGCTGCGCCAGGGGCATCTTCCCCGCCTGGCTCCCACAGCCTCTGCACTCCGCTTTCCCGCACCCCAGTGGGGGCGGCGAGGCAGGCGACGAGCCCTCCGGAGGGCGCGGGACTTCTCGGCTGGCTCTAGCAGGGACTTCTGCGGCGACTGCTACCCGCTGCTGCTGCCGCCGCGGTCCGTCCTGCCGTCCCTCCTCCCGCCCCCTCCCCGCTGCCAGGCGGAGCCGCGCTTCCGCCCTCCCCCCAGCCCGCCGCTCGGGTACGGCTTCCGCTCACAACATGGCGCCCGGGCTCTACCTGCCCTACCAGCGGCGCCTGCGCGCGCCACCGCCGGGCGGGGCTGCAGTCTCCGCCGCTTCGGCGTTCGCAGTCCGCAGGTGGGGAGGTGAGGTGAGGCTAGGGGAGCTGGGCTAGGGGTAGCGAGATGCGCCTGGCTCAGCAGGAGGTGGCCGTCGCCGCCACGCACAGCGAAGCCGGAGCTGAACCGACCCTAGCCGCGAGCGAGAGGCCGGAGCGCGGCGCTGTTGGAGTCCCGGGCAGGACCGGTCAGTCGCGGTTTTGCCGCTGCTTTTGGCCGGCCGGCGGACGGGAGAAGCGCACGGTGACTCGGACCGCCAGACCGGTGCGGGGCCGAGGCCCCCGGCGGCGGTGCCTGTCCGTGCTTTGCCGTTAACCGGCCTCGATCGGTTTTGCCCAGCGGTGGGCAGGCCCGCTGGGTTGAAGGGCGGCGGCCGAGGCGCGGCTCTTTACATGAAGCACCTGTGGAGGGGTTTCACCCTGGGCGCTGCCGCTGTGAGGTTCAGCCGGGCCAGCCCCAGCGGAGCCGGGTGCTGGAGGTGCGCTGGGAAGCCTGGCCAGGGCCCGGGGCTGCTGCTGCTCGGGCAGAGGAGCTGCAGGGAATGGGAGAGACGAAAAGTTTGTTTGCATGAACAGAGGAGCCAATGGAGAAGTTGGGAGGCGAGCAAGGACGGAGAGGAAGACTTAATGTTGTGCAGAATGTCATTAGGCAGAGGGAAAGGAATTAAGATGCAGGAATTTGTTTTTATAGCAATACCATTTAAAGTAGTGGTTGGGCTGCATGAGTAGGAGTTGCCTCGAAGAGGGAAAGTCATCCTTCTGCAGGCCAAGAGACATGAAAATAAAGCTGTTAGAAAAACCCCACAGGTTCTGAAAAAAGTCCTTACTTTAGTTCTTATCCTCAGCTGTTGGCTAACACAACACAAACAGCTGACTTAAACGTATACTGAGATCCACAAATGTATTACATGGTTCTCTTAAAATGTTAAGTGCTGCAGTAAACCCATCCCTTTGCAAAGTCAGATGGCTTGGCTGATGTGGAAGAATCCTTGAAACATGAGACCAGCAACTGAAGATGGGAACTGATGTCAGACATCTTGCTGTTGGAGCCAAATTTTTCAGAACTGAAAAGGCTGCTTCGTTTTCAACAGCCCCCACTGTCCTGAAGCATTTCTAGATTTTGATAGGTCATGTGCTTTGTTCCACCTGTGATAAAAGTTAACATTCTTTAAATATTTGGAGGTTTTTTTCGAGGTGGGAGGAATGGCAAGAGTGGTAGTAATTAAAAATGTGTGTGTGTGTACATACATGCACAGGCTACTATGATGAACACAAGCTGCTGTTTCTGCTTGGTAGTGTTTTTGATCCCATTTCATATTGATGTAAGCATAATTACCTATCTACAAAGAGGTACAAAGGAGTGGATTGGCAGTTGCTCATAATGAATCAGACTTCAGCTGATACTACAGAGACTTCCATATCTGGAGGTCATAGTTGAATGATTACTTGAAGCCATCCCCACTGCCAGGAGAAGCAGCTGAGCCCTCTTGCTCACTGCTGTTCAATCTGGCCCTTGCATCAGCCTCTCTTGAGGTGACTTAATTGCTTGTGCTGCCACATGGTGAGCTACATCTACGTCAAAACTAACACTACACTTTTTACTTTCTGTTGTCCTCTAAAAAACCCTTCACCAATCAACCCTATCAAAATTTGGGTTAAAGAGAGGTCAGGACTGCTTCCTTCAAAAACCGGGGCAATTTGTGAAACTGGCCAGTTACTGGTACGAAATTTAGAACAAAGCAGTAGAAAATAGATAATTCAATAGTGCTTGGCAGCCTTTACACTTAATAACATAATGTCAATAGCAAAGAATAATTTTTTCGTAGTCTGATCAGCACTTCAATCTCAAGCTGTCTGCTGGAATGTTGAACAGAACTATTCACAGCAGTCTTACATTATGTGCTTGACAAATCAGGACATTTTTAAAAAAAATCCATGTGTTCATTTAAAAATTCATGATGAAAAAAATGTTTCCTTCCATCCCTCTGGAAAAATCAGTTTCTGTTCCCTCACAGGTGTAATTCTCTTTACATTAGCAAAGCTCATGTGTTTGTACCTGCATCCACTACACAGTCAGGTACATCTGAGATGTGCCACTAGGGACAAGAACCTGAGCAGATGAAAGATAGCAACAGGGGAAAACCCCCTAAATTTAAGCTTGCTTTTAACATAGTTCAAGCAATCTTTCTTTATATAATAAGACTTCCTTCCTCTAAACAAAAGTTCCTTGATTTCCTCTTTTCCTTTCATGGTTGCCTAGTCCTTTCCTGTCAGAGGTACCTATTCCAAATTACTTGTTTGAATTAAAAAGGAGAGTGGGTGTCACATTTCAGTTAGCATCTCTAAATTTTGTATGTTGGTCAACTTTTGTCCTTCCCTATATGCTTCCTATGAATCCAGAAAAAACAAGGGCAAAGATCTTATGCACTAGCATGCAAGAGGGCTGTGCAGAAATACAAGTCTAACCTTTTCCCAGGCACTAAAGTAGGGAGGGTAGGCAGAAGTAGGCCATTTCATTGTTCAGGGGTTTGAGTATTATCACACTGCACATTTAAATTTTATAAAGGAGAAAGCTGCATTAGGATTTTAATAGGAGCTACTATGCAAGAACAGACTTCAGGGCAAGAAAATAATCTGGAAATTGTCTCCATGGGGAAGAGAAACATATCAGTTAATCTCTGGGAGATGCAGAGGATTTTGTCTTTCAGATCCTGCTAAGCTCAGAGTTGGATCATCCTCCCCGTGAGTGGTAAGATGCTGAAGATATTTTGCCTCAAGACAGCAGCTCTTATTTTTCATTCTTTTTGTCTCAGGCCAAAGCAAGATCATGCTTTCACCTGTGGCAGCAGACCTTTCCTTTCACCCTCTTTCTCTCTAAGCACAACCATCACTACTTAACCTTAGTCACCACTAATAACTGTCTGTCACCAGACTCGGCTGTGGGGGTTGATTTCACCTTTGCAATGGTGGTTGCAATCATATTGTATCCACACAGATGTTCTACATGCATTGCACTGGAAAATTTGATCACGTTCGTTAGGAAGAGTGTGGCATATGGCACTGAAATGACAGTGCTGTATAAGATCCTGTTAACCTGTCATCAGATGAATTGGGTGGGCTTCACAAGCTGCACCATTTTTTGATCTCACTAAAATGTCACCCTAGTGAAAGGGAGACATCAGCTTAATAGGACTTACCTGGCTTTCTGCACAGAAGGATTCTGATGTGCAAGTAGCAGAAATTAGGGAAGCTTGCTTATGGTCCATTGTATTTAATGCTTTGCTGAGCTTTGTAGTAGTACCTACTTGCTCTTTGCTATTAAGGCAGAATTTATGGCATAGTTAGTAAATCACCACTGTCATACCCCCCAAATAAGTTATTAAGTATAAAACTGAATAAGTTTGCTAATGTTACTATCAGAATAATATTTGGGAGCTTGAACTTGCAAAATGCAAGTAAAAAAAAGCAAACTAGGTCAACAAAAACCACAAACCAATGCTGATCTGTAAGGTGTAGTAATGTGTTAGGGGTGAATTACAATGCAGTACCTTCAGGATTAAAGTGAATAGAATATGAAAAAGTAAATGCATTCCAAAAGTGTGAAATTCAGTTTCAAGTATTAAAACCATAGTACTAAGGTATATAATTTGAATTTAATGCACAAGAAAATATATGGAAGTTACTGTCTGAATTTACATGGTAAAAACCTCTAAGGAGTTAGAAAATCAATGTAATTTATTTGTATAGCTAGTAGACACAGAGAGTCTTTTACTCTCAAGACACCTGGATCCAATTCCTATCAGATCACAAAGGACAATTGTGTAATTTAGTAAGTGACTTAATACAAATGAGATTCAACTAAGGAGACTTAGTCTTATTGATGTTTTGAAAAGTGTGAAGAGGCCTCGATTGGAGAAATGTAAATGCATCCAGCCAAAATAGACTAAGGAAGCCTTAGTGCTAATTAGAACTGTTTTCTCCGTGCTTTAGTTGCAAATATAAAGAACATCTCCTTAACCTCATTGGGGTATTGAAAGGATGGTTTCACTGATGTTTGGAAAGCTGAGAAAGACCAGGGGGAGAGAGAAAAAGTGCTACAAGAGGTTTCCAGCTGGTGTGAGTTGTCGTAGCAGAGACAGCAGAAGGGTTGGCTATACAAACCAGGGTTAAAGAAAGTTATGCTCAATAATTAAAAAGGGAAGAACTGAAATGAATGTCTATCGTGTATTAAGACTTAACCTGACCTTTCGAACAACATCTGCTGAAGGGCGCTTTTACCATTACAGGCCCCTGGATGATGGAATCATACAGGAATGCAAACATTTCCTACAATTTCCTCTGGCAGGCTCTTCTTTGAAGTTCTGATCCTGCAAGTGTAGTAGAAGACGCAATAATGGCAATAAGAATACTTCTAAATCCTGCATATATTAGAGATGCAGTGTCTGACTCACTGCTTAAAACTGTTGCTTTTCTGGATGTATGTGTTTACATAAAATAGCACTGGAAGAGTAAAGCATAATGGATCCGGCCCAATGGTATTACTGCTCTGAATTTTATCTGTGGTCACTGTACTAGCAGGAAATACTGTGCCTGTGGTTTCGACATCCTGAGTGGAAATATGGAGTTCAATAAAATATGGTCTCATTACAGCATACCTGTCTCCAACATATGTTCTCATTTTAGTGTTTCTGTACAGACAGATAGCCCAGGTTTATCTTCTGAATTACAAAGCTTATCCTGTTCATTGCAGAGTATGAGAAACCTTTTGCTGAGCTTTGAAATCTTACATGAAGCCTGCTATCAAATACTGGATACAAGTTGTCAGCCTGTTACAGTGGAACATTGAGAAGCAGATCAGAATTTGATTGTGGCATTTTGAGACAAAAAGGAAAGAGGAGTATGAACAAGGATCAGTCTTTGAGGGTTAAGTATAACACAAGTTAAAAAAAAAAAGAAAAAAAAAGATGGAAAGGTGATAGAGGTAGAATGTTATGTTATGTTATGTTATATTATATTATATTATATTATATTATATTATATTATATTATATTATATTATATTATATTATATTATATTATATTATATTATATTATACCAGGTAGTATAGCAATAACAAGTTTGTCAGCTTCACAAGTCATTGCTATAAAATGCACCAGGCCTAGAAGAGGCCATAGTGTTACACGTACCTTACCTATCTCCTCTCCTAGACCTAGGAGTTTAAGGATCTATTCTTGTTATCAAATGAGGTCTGATTTAAAGAGTCTACTAACAAGCAAAGCCCAGTTTATCTAGCTTTTTGGGGATCTAACCTTACTACCTCAATTTCCTGATTTTGTGCTCTTCCACTTAAATAGTTTTAATATCCTTCCCTATCCCTTGGTCTCTTTGAGAACTACCCATCAAGTCATCAGCTCCAAGAATCTTGTTCTTCCCTTCCTTTTATAGATTACCCAGTGCCTCTTAGTGAAGAATCCCTTTTAAATCCTTAAATCTAGAAAGCTTTTTTTTCTCTTTCCTGACCCTTAATTACATGCAACAGGATTCTCCTGACTGAGCTAACAGCTGTCCTTTATCCTGCTTGACAACACCTGGTCCCCATTCCTAGCACTCTGCTGATGTTTTCTGGAATACCTGCTGTCAAAGTGATCAGACCTAAAAATAGTTTGCTAACACTACTAGTTTGAAATCCGTTTTTTCCCTCAAGACAGTTCACTCACACTTCCACCAGCATCTCACATTTTTGCCTTTTACCCCATAGAGAGCCCAGGAGTGCCATTCAGATGGGGGCCCAGCTTTGTGTCTAGCCACCATGTGTATACATTTTCTCGTGTGATCAATAAAACCTGTAGCAGCAGCATCAAAGGTAAATCACAAGGGATTGTAGTTGTGCATGGTGTACAACAGGCAGTAAGTAGCATTTTCCTCATCTCCCTGTATGCTGTCTGCTGTCCCAGTGCAGCTGGGGAATTCCTGCCGTGAACCCTGGCCCCCTCGTCATTCAGGTATGTAATGGATTCACACTCCCACATATTGTTGAAATATGACTTCTGTGAAAAAGGAACTTCACTGTTGGTTGATTTACCCTGAAGTGTTTCTTCACCAATTGGAATGTGGTGAGGAGAGGCAAAATCTGAAGCACACTGGCACTCTTCCTTGTGTCCCATGGGTGATTTACTGGTGAAAAGGTGACTGCTCTTAAGTATGGATATTTTAGATCCCCAGCAATCATTCCAGGACCATGCAATGACACAGTTCCACAGTGTCATCCACAGTTTCACAGTGAGTGCTCATTTCCATCATCCAAAGTCAGCACTTACTGAAGGGAGGCATGAATGTGATGGAAGGCAGCTTGTTATCTGGAAGCGTGTTAAGTGATAAGCTATAGAGATGCTCTAAGGAATTGTAGAAATCTGCCAATATTTTCTCTTTTAGAGTCACTTGATACAATGTTAATGGAAGAAACAAACTCAGTGTCTCATTAGAGTCATTACAAACAGATAATATTTCCAGCGGCTTCAGCTAAATGTCTACAATAAGAAGCAGCTCATGAGTAGAACTACAAGTTAATAGTCTTTGGTATTACATCACTAGAGACAGTAGAAAGGATTAAATGAGTTCTCAGGATTATTTTCCTCCTCTACTGGTCCACTTTCAGCAAAACTGAAACTTTGTCTGACTTCAAAGAAGCTATTTTAAAGATCACAATTTTCAGGACGTTATTTTGCCTGCTTCACCAGAATGAATGCTCCTCAGCTGCACACAAACGAGCTGCTTGCCCTAGTTGAACAAAAGCTATGATGAGGGCTTTGATCAGTGTTGACAGTGTTCCTGCAGTATTTCAGTGTCTAATTCCTTTGTGCTTTCTAGAACCACTACTAATGATACTGGTTAAGAGAGAGTGTAAATTGCAGTAAGATGGCCATCTCCAGAGCATACTGAATCTGTTGCAAGGATTCTTTAAATATTAATTTCATTGCTACAGATATTTTTGGTTTAATAGTTTCTCAGGACAATGAGATACTTCATGAGCTCCTTAAAGCACCACTCATCTATATGACAAAATTTGTCCTCTGTAGTCCACAAAACCCCCTTTTACATTAGTGGCACACCAATGTTCTTGTTTAAGGGGTTACATTCCACACTGAGTTTATTTTTCCTTGGAGACAAGCAGGAAATCTGTCACTAATTTCCTTCTAGCCAGCTCTGACTGCCTCTTCTCAGTCCACTTAATCCTCTGTACATTTCTTCTTCATTTTATTTTCTAAAGACAGACCTGGTTCTCTTAGATTCATTCTTGTGTTTCTTTCAAGGTATTCTTCATCCTTCTCACAGCTCCAAGCTGACACTTGGCAGAAGAAGCAGGTCGCCTGCCCTCGGTGCAATACATCCAGCAGATTGGAGGTGCTCACCCACTTTGTGTACATCTATTTCCCCACTACCACATCTCCTCTCTCCTGCCCCGTCATCTTTGTTTTTGCCTGTCTCCACGTTGCATACAGTGTGTCCAAAACTTTGCTTCCCCTTTCCACACCTAAACCCTTTCTCTTAATAACTTCCCACTTGCTGTACAAGAAACCTCTCTAATCTTGTCAAGTCATCAGCTTGTCATTAAATCATGTACCTTCAGGAGCTGTGTATTTGCAATTCAGCATTTCCTGTCACCACTGCCAGGAGTTCCAGTCCTGTTGCTGCAATATTCTCATCACCTTGAGTCTCATCACTCACGCACCCACAAAGCCAGACTGCTCCAATATCTCTTGACATTTCCTCACCTTCACTTCTTTCTGCTTCTTACTTGGGTTGAGCTTTGTGGCTCAGCAGAACTCTGTCACAGCTTATTTCACTTCACGCATTTTATCCTTTACCTTGTTCATGGTTCTGTATCCTGCATCTTCTTTTCTACTGTTTCTCAGCCTCATGCATTTTTTATGTCACTTTGTGCTTCAGGCTTCTCACATGGAAAGCCCTGCTCTTCCCCAAATACCCTTGAGTCTTCTTGTATCCACCTTAATAGTGTCTCTCAGCTGCTGTCCCAGAAAGTGTATTTTTCCAAGTTAGAAAACTCTTCAAAGTGCAGTTTTTGCACTGTCAAAAAGCACAAGCTTTTCCACCTCCACTTTAAGAGTAAGGAGTGCACTTGAGAGTTATTTTTACAGATGCAAAGCCACATTCTATATTGTCCTCTGGGACTCAGGTTGGGCATCCAAAGACTGACAGACTACATATAAGGTCACTTCTGAACATTTTGGCAAATGATTTAAATTTTTCCCTGCTTTATTTAGGTGCAATTCAAAATTATTTGGAGGAGTTGTTCCCACTTAATACAAAGCAAAAATTGCTGTAAATCTTAGGTATTGTTGCTCCCTAAAGAAAGAAAGAAATAAGTTTTATTCAGTTCCAAGTCTTTGAAAAATCGTATATACTTTTAGGCATGGAATGTCAATAGCAAAAAATACCCAATTTGAGGGAGAGGGCGCAAAGCAAATATATTAGGAGTAGGCAAAAGAAAAAGTTAAGCTTCCCTTTCTCTCTTTTATGCCTCTCCTTTACCAGTGCTGTGGAGACTGAAAATAACTCCACTCTCAGTGATGTCATCACAATTAGGGGCATGCTGTCAGCTTAATTTGTTTTCCGACTTCAGTAGGAGAAATAGAATCTGACTGCTGACTCACTTGTTAGATCTGAAGTAAGGTAGTTTATTTCATCATTTGGTCATGAGTTTGGGGCTTTAAATATCCACACCCTTTGTAGAAGGTACAGGTATTCCTATTCATGAAGGAAAAAGGAAATGAAGAGTCTGAAATAACTCTGCACTTTGCTGTCATAGAGCAGGTGTTGTCTAAAGGAGGAATATATAACATTTTTGCAGAGTTGCCCTACTTGAATAGCTCTCTTCTTTCATACCAGCCATGGTGGTGGTCGAGTTGTTGGTAGTCTGGGGTGGTGGAGTTGTTTCCTTAAACTCAGCCTCAGCAGCTGACACAGTACTGGTGGTGTCAGCAAGCAATGGTTTGGCTGCAGATCCCTTGTTCAGATGCTTTTATTTTTCTTTCTTGGCCCTTAATGCCTCTGCAAGCTGACGTGAAGAAGTCTTGTGGAAAATCAGTGTGCCAATGGACTGATCCTCTTTTGTCCTTTTCATTATCCTTTGCTTTTCATGTACCTGTAAGGATGGACAGAATGTCTCTTGTCCACAAAGAATATTTTTAATATCAATGTGACATATTTTATGCACATTTTGAAAAAAAAAAAGGTTGCAGTTTAGTTTGCACTGGCAAAGTAGCAGCAAATGGAGACTTTTCCAGACAGCATAATTTTTTTTCCTCTCCTTCTATATTTAAGTATCCAGGGGCCAGATCCTATGCTGGCAGAAGATGAGAGGGGCTCTAGTTTTTTTAACCACTTTGTATCTTCTGGGGATTTAAAGCTGCCACTGACCTGCCTAAGCAAAGTGGAGTTGTGTCCATAATCAAAAGATGAGGTATATTTGAATGCAAAGAATGGTTCTAAATATTTAGAGCAAGGAAGGACAAACACAAGAAGTAAGAAAAATATACAGATTGTTTCAGTTGTGCGGTTTTCCTCTGGTTGTTTAAGTAGCATTGCTTTAGTTTCAATTTATTTTTCTGTAATACTTAGAAGTTATTTAATATCAGATATAATCTTATTTTCTGCCTTTAGCTTGTTTGTTTTCAGTTCCTCCTTCTAGATTTTAGGTTGGGAGGTACTCCTTGCTGGTTTTTACCCTTTTGTTAGGATGCAGGAGAAAACCATGTTGGAATATTTCTAAATTCTCATGGATTCAATGAACCGTTTATTTAATTTGTCATATTTTAATCATGCGCATATGTTTTAATCATAGAACTGTGTATTTCTGTAGAAAAGCCCAAGGAATTCTAGAAACTGATGTAACAGCAATAATACTCTTACAACTCTCCCCAGGGATTAATTTCAATTGTAGAATGTATCTTCTTATAAACAAGCTGTGAAAACTAATGACAACATTTCATTTAAGTATGAGGTACATGGGAAGGCAATTCATTAAAATACATTAGAACAATAAATACAATTCTTTTTGCATTGAAACCATTGAACAAATAAATACCTACAGGAGCAAAATCAATATAACTTTTAAACTTTTATTTTAAAATGGCAAAGTTCATCCAGTCATAGTGGATTGCTGCATAGCATCCTTCAACTTAGGAGCTGTTAAAACAGCTTTCTGGTCAAAACATCAGCATGTGTTTAATAGACATTGTTTCTGTACTTAGAATCAAATGCTGGCTCTGTGGACATTTTTAGGACAGTGTGGAGAAGACTGTCATCCTAATGCTGCAGACTATGGTAGTCCAGTTTAATCCTGCTCTAGGAATCCTCCTAGATTCAGGAAAGGATGGATGCAGGATGAGGACAGTTTGTAGTACTAGCTTAGATTTTTGTATCTCTGGCTTAAATGGACTACACCAATACGCAGTTTCTGTGAAAACATCCAAGTGTTTCTTTTTCAGCCTGTAATGATTAATGAAGATCAATGAATAGTTTGTTTTGCTTATGGACTGGTAAAGGACTAACTTGGAGAACCAAAATTTCCATGCTTCAGGGGCTCTGTGTCATAAACAAGACTAGGAGGGTCTTCATCTTCCATCCCACAGTGGCATCTAAAATGTTCATGCTCAGCCTTGCTTTTTATCTCCATATCTAATTTGGTGTACTCTTCATGTAAGCTGCTCTGAATCCTATGAAATGGCTTATACTCGTAGCTGTTGAAAGGCAAAAACTATTGAAGGCTCATGGGAGTTTTGTCTGATTAAGAACCAAATAAATTTTAAATAGACACCTCAGGATCTGGCCCAGAAAAAGCTCAGGTAAATCACTCTTCATGGTTACTACTGGCAGTTACCAAACTTGATAAAAAAACTAAAGGAGATTTTAACTAAAGAAACAATATATGGAAAATGAAAAATTATAGAAATAATGAATAAACAGCATTACAAGAATTGGGAACTCAGCCTTCTTGATGGATAGATGGTTTTAAGTTGTTCAAAATCATAAGCATTAGTATTTTGTCTACCATAATATTGTTCTATTTTGTATTTGATGATGTTTACAAGATAGTAATAACTGGATTGAGTGTCATGCCTTCATAGGAGTGTGTTCAAACTCACTGAATTTCTATATCTAAAGGCTGGAGGAGCGTAAGGACACCTAAGCCATTTCTGTGTTTGATACTGTGTGCATTAGCTAAATGTGCACACAAAATGCAACAAAATTGAAGGAAAATTCTTTTTGCCTTATACACTGTGTCATTTTGCCTTACAAACTAGAGTAAAGCCCATTTTCTAATGGAGATGCCTCAGATCAGACCCTGAAATAAGCTATGTATTTGCATCATCCATTTGTTCCTGGCACATTTACTGATTTGTCCTGCTGCTTCACTCTCATGGGTTAACCATTTGTATGAGCAATATTCAAAAGAGTACCTGGGCAGCAGCTGACTTGCATGCTTTATACCTGTCAGCAAAGCAAAATAAATAAAAAACCCAACTCAAGTTCAACAAAAGGTAGTTCAACTTGACTTTTTAGCTGGAGGAAGAAGCTAATACTAGTGTTAATTACACGCTTTTAAAAATGCAAATCTTCATTACAGCTGTTGTTCACAATTCAAAATCAGTTACATTTACTGTCTATCACAATTCCTAGCTGCAATTCTTAAGCACCAGGAACTGCCTCTGTACAAAAGACTGCAATCAAGGACTTGCCAAAATTAAATAGATGCGTGCATTGACATGCTTATTATAGCATTATGATGTAATAAGTGCCAGGTGGATGCACAGAATAAAAAATGCAGAGCTATCCCAGCTTTATGAGTTTGTATTGTTTTGTAAAACATATCTAATGCCTTTTTTTCAGAGGCATTGAGACAACATACTTTCAAAAAACTTACTCTAGGTTGGAAAGGCAGGGTTTATTAAGGTTGAGAAGTGTTGGTTCTTCTAGCATGTCTGTAGCACATTTTGATGGTAATGCAACTGCAGTCTCTGGATATTGTAAAGTAGAATGTGGCAATTACCATTGACAATCTTGTTATATTGAGATATGCACTGTTAACATTTAACAGTGTTCAAAACCCATAAACAATAGAAATATAGATACACATGTAGCTTATGTGTGATTGTATATTGGGTCACTGCCTGAAGATGAACTTGAAAATGTGAGGACAAATGTTAGTCATTTGAAATAAAGCTCAGTGAAAGCTGGAGGGGGGGCTTTCTGTACTCAAACAGTACTTTCTAAAGTGGGCCAAGAAATAATAACTTTTCTTGTGGGCAAGGTTCTAGCAAGCTTATGAATCCCGTGGGCAGCCACTGACAGGGCCTGTGTCTCAGGCTGCTACTCTAACACACAGGCCTTTCTCACCACCCTAAATTCCCAGCCACTAGGGGAATGCAGATGAGAGGAAGAGAGAATGTAGCTGGTGGAAGCGTCTTCTCTTGCTCGAGATCAGTGTTGCCCATAATACTATAATAGTACAAAATACTATCCAGTCACTTTAAGGACCTGGTGAGAATCCTTTGGCATGGTGTCACACATCTCTGCCCCTAACTTTGAATACTTCTTGCTCAGAATGAAAGAGTGCTCCTCCTTTCCACTCTTGGCCATGCATTGGATGGCATGGCAGGAGATACCCATCAGCCCTCCAGCCCACCGCATCTGAAAGACAACCTTGGATGTCTGGACAGAATTCACAGCAGCCTCAAAGCTGAGGGACGCAAGAGGGGTCCAGCCAAGTCAGGTGAGAGCTGACCCTCAAAGGAAGAAGCAGGCTGATGGCTGCACCTAAAAAGATGCATATTTAAGAGTATTGCATGGGAAGCCTCTGTATGCTGACTGACAGTGGTAGGCAGCCAGCAGTGTACTCGTGACCCTCCACTCCTTGGGCTGAAATGTTAAAAAAACCTCCAGGCCCAAAACCAAACTAGTTTGGTTGACTCCTAGTGCTTCAAAGTGCCAAAATAGCTGCAGTGATAAGTGCAGGAGGGCTGTGGCTGGGGCAAAGGCTGTAAGTAGGTCTGAGAGCAAAACTGGAGGAGGGCCAGCTGGGCAAACTACAACAACCACAAAGTTGCTCAGGTAAGTATGGTCAGAGGAAGTCATAGTATCTGCCTTCCTGGACCTTGAATGGATGGAAGGACCTAGACCTACCTTGTTCACTTTCCTTAACAAATCAAACATGACTGCTGGGCTCCTAAACCCGGGATTTTCATGCAGAAAAAGAGTCAACTTCTAACCATGATTTTCTTTTAGATAGCAACAACAGCTTTTCCATCCATATTGTGGGCCTGTCTCACATCTGTCCTGTTCAAACAATGAGAAAGAGCAGACAGATGTAGTCAAAGGCTGTTTCCTCAACATTGCTTTAGCCCTGCTTGGTCTTTCCATGCCTACACTGAGGAACCATCTGGGAAATGGTCCTGGAAGTAAAGGCCTGTGCTCAAATAATGAAGAAATGCTAATAAACATTTTCCTTCTTAAAATTTCTGAGAGAGAAAAGCCAGGGTAGTGAGTATTTATTGTTTCTTTGATATATAGGATAAATTTTTTTTCCCCAGCAGCTCCCTTTACCTGACCTGCAGCCATGGCCTGAGCTGTCCCATAGTCTGTGCTCTCAGGTATTCCTCAGAGCAGTCCAGCAAACTTTAAAGCTGTCTCAGGTCTAGATCTGTCCATCCATTTATTCCAGGACCAGAAAAGTGAGTAGGAGTTCAGTTCTTATCTTCTTCCTAATACCCTTTCCAGTTAGTTTAGCCTTTTCTATCCCAACTTACATCTGGAGTAACTTAATCTAAATGGTTTCTGTGAAAACACATCTCATGTATCTCTTCAGTGTTGGGTAATTCAAGCCCGAAGGGGTCAGTGTTTACACAGAGTGGGTGAGCCTGATTGACAGTGTGGGAGTTTTGGTTTTCACTTGTTTGGGTTGGCTAGGGATGGTGTAAGCTCAGGGAGAACTGGGGAGACAGTGGACAGAAGTGGGACTTGCAGTGCTAATGTGAGATAAAGAAATGCCCCCAGGGTCCTAGGCAAGGGCTGGATATTTACATTTACATATTTACATGGGCCTTGTGTCCCAGAGTCTGCATGACCTTTGGTTTTAGTCATCAAGCTACTACTGGAGATTTATTGGATATATATGGCATGAATCACAGAGTGAGATTTATCCACCTAAATTGCCCTGGCTTGACAGCTACTTCAAAGTTGATGATCCTGGTCACTAACATTTAAATGGCTAAAATTGTATGAATGAAACCATCCACTGTAGAAATATCCTAGGGAAAGTGTTGCAGGAGTGCCAGATGGGAATGGTGGAGGGGATAAAGTGCTTTGGGGTGTATTATTTGATCATAATCTGACTATGAGCCGCTAATGAGAAGCTTCCTTGATGCACAGTGCTTAGATGTGTTGGTTGCAGAAAAAAAATTAGACATATTCAGGCAGGTGTGTGTGGCTCTGCCAAAACCTTATCTAGAGTATTGTATGCACTTCTGAGCATCAATGACTGAGGGAGTTGGAATTCAGGGTGGAACAGGTGCAGAGAAGTGATGACAGTAATGAAAAGTGTTTTGCAGAAGAGAGCTTGCTCAGCTTAGAAAAGCAAATGCTGAAAGAGGTCCTGGTTACTCTCTTTGAATGCAAAACAGGTAAAACACCTGGAAGGGAGGGAGACTCTTATGCTAATGAACAATATTGACACAGGAACAAATGAGTATAAACTGCCCATGAATAAACATAAATTGAAGGCTAGGATTGTTTATAGGCGTCAGAACAATAAAGTTTTGGAGTTTTAGAACAGCAATGGAAATAAGGGAAGACAGAATCTACACAATTTTCGAACAGAACTTGGTCAGTTTATCAAAGACCAAGATGCGGGTTGTTTGCTGGTAATACCAGATAAGCAGAACCTGATACACTGGGAAACTCCATCTGGTCCATTGCTCCTGGGTCAATCTGTAGCCTTTCTACTTGGGCAGACATAGCCAGTGTCAACAGCAGAGGAAACTAAAGCTAAACTAAAATTAAAATATTAGTCACTTGCTGTGAGGAGGTGGGTAATTATTTAGAAGATAATATGCCCCTGTAGATATGAGAATGAGGTTCCTATTGGTAGTAGTCAGGTATCTAGACATAAGTGCCAGTATATAAACCTGGTTAGTAAAGACAGCTCAGATAAGGTAGTGAATAAAAAAATAATGCCTTGTAAACAGAGATTACATTACAGAGGTGGCCTGGCAGAAACCATTAACCTAGAACCTTGAAAGCAAAGGAATAAGGCATTAGGGAAAAAATCTTTTCATTTTAACATGATCCTTAAAACTCAAAATACTCAAGGACTGCAGACTTTCACTCTATTGCAACACAGCAAAGCACCACACAACTTCTGAGCTTTGAAAGAAAACCTTACTGGTGACTGATACCTGTGACTAGAATAAGATATATTGGACTCGATGGGCCAAAGTTGCCTATTTCTAAATGTCTATGATAGTTATTCCTGAGAATTACTGACATTTCTATACCATCTTCATCCTCAGGAGTATGGATCTCTTTTTAGGATCTCTTTTTAGGATCTCTGATGCTAAAATTAGAGCTTCTGGTAGTGAAAATCTGCTGAGTGTGAACTTTAAGGATCAAAAAGAATGGTATAAAAAGGGAAGAATATAGATGGTACCATTAAAACCAATACTCTCCACCTTTATTTTTTGAACTCTTGAACTAAAATGGCTTAAAACACATACCTAACACACTCAACGGCTCTGGCAGGGATGTCTTTTTCTCCTGTACAAAAAGGACTCTTAAAGTCTTTCAGATGAGAAAATTCTGAAAGGTAACCACATTTTCATCATGTTCCACATTTTTGGATCTGAAGTTCAGCACCGAAGATTCCAAATGCTATAAAAACATTAATGTAGCACAACATGGGATTAAGTCCATGTCTCACTGATGCACACTGCCCTGGTTTAGCCACCCAGCCTGACAAACTGCTGCCAGCGCCAAGGCAATATATCTTTTTTTCCCCATAATTATACCATTTTTATCCCTGAGTGGGATTTCTCAGACATGCTATTGTTGTCAGGGACATAAGACTCCATTACCACTATGCTGAAAACTCTTTTCTGTCCCCACAATGCCTTCAAATGGATCTTAGCTTTTACTAAACAGTGGTTTTGTAATCACAGATAGAACAAAGTGTAGTTGTGCTTAATGGAAGTGCCATAGTACAGACATGGTCATTTTCTTATTTAACTGAAAAAAAGAGAAAATCTCTGTACAATAAACCAGCATCCTTCTCCCAAGACCCAGATGCTGTATCAAAACTAAAAAAAAAAAAGAAACCTTTGACTGGAGCAGGGCAAGATGTATGAGTGTCATGCTAGAAAATAATTGAAAATGAAAACAAACTGGAAAGCTATGTTGCACGTAAAACATCTTCCAATTATGTCAGCAATTGATAAGCAGTAATTTGTGTTGATGTTTCTGTTATTTTCAGAACGGAGTTCAAAAGTCCATTTATCATTTTAGTTATATTAAGTCTCACTGTAATTGATAGAAAGGCTCTCACTGATCTAACAATAGAAGAACAGCTAGCCTCTTCAATGGCAAACTATTATGAAAGAGTCTCACGAAGTTTAATAGCGGCCGAGGCTGGCAATGCCTGGCAGTACTGACAGGCAGCACTTACCCGTGGTAGAAAGATGCTTGCTCCTTGGGAACTAGCACAAGCTCCTGACTAGCAGCAGGCTCCTGCTAAGCAGGCCCTCATCCTCAGGGCGAGGGTTCAACCACCCAGACACCTGCTGGGATGGCAACACAGCATCTGGAGGAAACCCAGGAGGCTCCTGGGCTGTATTAATGACAGGTCCCCATGGAAATGCCGGATGAGCTGAACAAGGGCAAAGATTGACTCAACCTGCTTCTCATAAGCAAGGAAGAGGTGGTGGCAGCTCTGGTGACACAGGGCAGCCCTGGCTACAGCAATCACAAGATGTTGGAGGTTGCCGTCCAGAGGAAGACTGGAAAGTGAGGAAAGGACCCTGATCATTGGGGGACCAAAGAGTGACTTGTTCAGGGATTGCCTGGCATGATCCCCAGGGGAGCTGCTGTGAAGGGGGAGGGTGCTGAGAAAAGTTGGCTGGTTTCTGAAGGCAACTTACTAAGACCTCAGAAGTGAACCATCTTGTCATGTAGGAAGGCTAGGAATTTCAGGAGGGGTCTTCATGGCTAGATGGAGAGCTTCTCATTGAACTAGCACAGAAGAAGGCGGTGGAGAAGAGATAGAAACAAGGACATGCAGTGTACAGCAGTATTAGGTACTTAGTGCCAAAATCAGAAAGTCCAAAGCCCACCTGGAGCTGAGACTGCTGAGGGCCACTGATGGAAACAAGACATACTCTGTGGGAATACTAATTTCAAAGTAAGATCAAGAAGAGCAGGGGCCCATCAATGGGTAGAGAAGAAAACCTAGTTACAATGGAGAAAAAAAAGGCTTAAGTATTCAATGGTTTTTTCACCTCAGTCTTCTTGAGCAAAGGCTGCTCTGGTACAGGCATTATTTGGGATGGAGAGGGGCATCCTTTGCTCAGTGGATGAGACTTGAAACACATGAAGTGTTCTCAAAAACATGGGATTGTGTAGGATTTAACTGAAGAAGCTGGAGGAGCTGGCTGATTGCGGGATCAGTATATGTGGAAAGCACTTTTAAATTAAGCTTTTTAAGTAGCAAAGCTGCTGTGAAGAAGAAAATGGAACATGCATGTGAACAATTTTATCTGTAGTTGGGTTATGTTATCTGTGCTGGCTGTTATAATGAAAGAAATTACCACACCTGAGTGGGTCATGGGATTTGATTTTCATATTTCTTGTCCTATTTTTATGTTTATAAAACATTATATACATCATCCTTTATTTTTAAAATTTTAAACCTTATTTTAAACCTGGGATTTGGTGTATTGTATTTTTGAAACATAAATGAAAGTTTTGCTAAATTTATCACTGAGGGAAGAGGTAAAAATCCAACACCAGGGGAAATGGTACTTTTAGAAGCTGGACTTGATACGAGCTTTCACAGCTGCCCTGGATGACATGAGCTGGTACTCTGGTGAAATACTCATTTGACATCTGGGGAGAAAATGATGTGAGGAAGTGAGTTTCCCAAAGTTTCTGCTTAGTTTTAGCTTGGCCAAATGCTCATCTGACTCAATTGGATTTCTGTTCAGAACTTAGACATGCACAAGGACTGTGAGTCATGATCAAACTGGCACACTTCCCCCCCCCCCCAAAAAAAAAAAAACCACAAAAAAACCCAAACCCCAAATTACAGACCAATTGTGAGCTGTGACTCCATTTCCACAGTCTGGCATCCGATCTGCCCAAGACTCCTATCACACTCATCCCAGCTCATCTTTCTCTCTGTTCTTTAATACCCAGCTACCAACCCAAATACTGCCTTAGCAAGAGGGAGCACAGACTCTCAAAACAGGGGGAGTAACAACCCATCACACACTGTCACCTTTCTCCTAGAGGTGTGACTGATTTCTCTGTCGCTTCTCTACTATTTCTCCAGGATGTGTAGAAGTGTTATCTCTTGGAGATCAGTAGCTCTCTCAAGTTAAGGTAGATTTAGCCAGATGTTTTAAAAGTGAAGGTGAGCAGAGAGACTATAAGCCCCATATCATTCAGAAACCAAGCTAAATGTGTAGTGAATCTAGGAAGGAAGAGAAAAAAGGAAGATAAGACTGGGAGTCAGAGATATAACTGAGTCTCATTTTCTCTTTCATTTGCATCATTTTAAATTCTGCTGATTGGTTTGAATAAGGACTGAACCAGACCCTAATTCAGCTATGTTTATTTCAAAGAAACACATTTAATTTAGGAAGTGAATAATGAAGTTATAATTTTAAAAGAGGGAAAAGGCGACATTACAAAAGAAGCCATGATGCTTGTTCCTATTTTTTTTTTTCAAATTTGTATTTGATATTATTATTTAGACACCTATTGACACACTAATAAATGTCTTGAGGAACAATTAAAGGAAAAATGCCTGGCTTTGGGGCTAGGTGAGGGTATGAAATAAATGTCTTGATATACTGCAAGAAACAGAAAAATAGAGAGAAATGTTATATTGCCAATTAAGAAACAGTGAAAGGGACTCATTTAAGTCTGAATGCAAGACGTCAGCATTACTATTTTCTGTCTTGCTGTGCCTAGGCAATTTACATGTTCTTTAAATATATGTACTTTTAATGAACATAGAGGTGATACAGTGTCAATGTATATACTGAGATCAATTCACTTTCATCTGGTTTACCAGCTGTATACTCTGAATGCCTGTAATGAAATGTAGTTATTACAGAGTTTTTGTCTCCTATTTTTTTAAGCCTAAAATTTTAGGATCTTTTCTAGCAAGATCCCTGTTAACAAACTTTCAACCTACTTCCTTCAGATTCAGCACAGGAGGAGCACTTGCTTTGTTAGTCTGTCCACACAGGTTCATAATCATTGAGCACTGGTGTTATTAGTCCTTATGGTCTTCATTTCTATTATGGAATTCCTTTTCGTTATGGACCTTTTTGTGGCCTTCCAGTATCTTAAGGGGGCCTACAAGAAATCTGGTGCGGGACTTTTTAGGATGTTGGGTAATAGTAGGACTAGGGGGAATGGATCAAAACTAGAGGTGGGTAGATTCAGATTAGACATTAGGAAGAAATTCTTCACCGTGAGGGTGGTGAGACACTGGAACAGGTTGCCCAGAGAGGTGGTGGAGGCCCCATCCTTGGAGATTTTTAGGGCCAGGCTGGATGGGGCTCTGTGCAACCTGATCTAGTGGGAGGCATCCCTGCCCATGGCAGGGGGGTTGGAACTAGATGATCTTTAAGGTCCCTTCCAGCAGCGGTTAAAGCTTTGATTTGGTCAAGAGCTTAAGCGTATGTTTAGAGTTATATGAATTCTGCTGGACGAACATGTCCCTTCTCCAAGTCATACATAGGGATGTATGGTTCCACATGCATATTCAGATGCAAGGGAGAAAAGGAAAAGGGAGAAGGGGAGAGGCTTTTCTCAGACGAACTCCTCTTCCTAGGAGCCTAGGCTCAGGGCACCTGTGATGTGCAACCTCCAGATGTTTGGAGGTGAACCACACAGGAGCTGACTCTACAACAACTCCTCTCCTTGAGGAGCCAGAGAACACATAGACTTGTTAAATAAGAGTCCAGGGATGTTTTCTACTTCATGGTTGTTGTGCTTAAATTCACAGGCTATAATTAAAAAGAATAATACTGGACATCCTCTGACAGAAAGTTGTCTACTGCTTGACAACGTTCATTGCTCCTGTTTCTTTCTTTCTTCTGTCTTCTTCCCAAAATGAATCTTCTGTGATATTCTCTCCAGGTGTCTTTGTCAGGGTCTCGGCATCTTCTCATGACAATTTATCACTTAGTTATCACTGACCTTAGGTATTCAGAGCTGAAAACTGGTTTGCACTGAACAAGAGCCAAGGGTGTCCAAGAGTGACACATGAAAGTGGTCAGTCAGGCTTCATTGTTCCCATTCACCCTGTGCTTGATGCATGAACTGGCCTTGTCTCCTTCCATAGGTTGTGTGTCAACTGGGAGGCAAAAGAGACCTACACACAAAATGGTATTTTCAGCCTGAACTCTCTATGCAAGTGCCTGATGAGATTTAAAAGCTAAACAGACAGAGACACTTCATAGAGGTCTACAGTGGTTGGGTCTGTTGGGCTGCCATACACCACACAGTTTTCAGTCCAAGACAGTAAGCTCCCAAATTAGCTGAAGCATGGTATGATTTATAGGGAAAATTTGCTACATAGGATGAATAACTATATATAGTGGAAGCTCATGAGCTTATAAAAGCTGCTTTTGGTTATGTAGAAAGAATGGCTAGGATATGAAATTGAACTGCTAAAATGCTACTTTCTCATCTGATTTATAAATTCTAGTTTGGGGCTGTACTTAGAGCAGTAATCAGTGTTTTGAAAGGACTTAATCTCAGAGCATGAGGAGTGACTAATACTATTATTCTCCTTTTAGATTGCTTGCACAGGATTTTTCTTCCTGATTAATAAGAAGAATTGTCTACCCAAAAGGCCCATCTATTTGCAGCCTCTGCATTCATAGTCAAGGATTACTTTCATTTAAGACATTACTTGGATAACTTTCAAAATCTGCTCAACATTTTCCTTTCCCGTCTCCTATTTCTTCTTTTGCCCATATTCTCCTCTGGCTTGCATTTCACAGAGTGCTATCCAAAAAGGAGAGAGGTTGCTATGATCTTGCCTCTCTTCGTGTAATAGTTTTGAAGATTTAGAGTGAAGATAGTGAGTTTCAAAATTAGCCCTCTTGTGAGCTTCCAGCTCTATTTCCCTTCTCTGCAGAAAAGGACACCCTTTATTGAAGAGGCTATCAATCACCTCCAAAGTCTAGAATTCAGCAGTTCAAATACAAGTAAAAAAATCCCAACTCTTCTTCTCAGGAGTTGTACATTGGCTTAGACGTCAAAGTTAACAGTTGAAATTATGTGCAGGCAGAGAACACATCCACATGTCCAAATCCAGCTTGAGACACCTATGCTTCAAAAAAGGGAAAGCCTTCCTTGTCTTGCTTCTTTTCATGACTAACTCATATGCTTTTAATGAGCTCCCTGTTTATTTCAAGGCAGGGCAGTTATCAGTGGCTCAAGCTTCAGCAGTTGGGCGCTGCCCTTTTTCTACTTCCTAGTTTCAGAAGTGATCACCGCATTGGGTTTGAACTTCCCTTCCAGCAGATGGTTGTCTCAGTTTCCCAGTAAGCTGCTCAAGCATTGTCAGGCCTGAAAACACTTTCTCTTCCTAAAGGCACTTGTGCAGAAAAGCCTCTGGCATTTGCGGTTCCCTTCTGGGGCCATTGCAGCCTCTTAGGGGGATGCAGTGTGTTTGGGAGTGTAAGAGAATAAAGCTCATCTTTAGAAATATATCTCTACCGAAATGCAGAGTTTCTTGATCCTGATATACCACTCCTGGAATGAAATATTCTCATCTCTGACCTGTACTTGGCAATTGCTATGAGCTTAATCTTAATTTGTTCTGTATTGATTCTACATTTCAAATTTTTGGGGAATTACAGAGGTTTGATGTAGAACATACTTAGCTACAGGAGTCTTTTTATAGATTTCAAAGACCTCTTTATTATATGTCAGTTCCCATTCACTTGAAGGTAGACATTTATGGCTCACAAATTGGTAACATTATTTTGTTTTTCTTTCATAAGTAACACTTAAGTAGTGTTTCTAATAATTTTGTAGCTAAACAGATTCTAAATGTGACAAAGTGTTGAAAACACACAGAGGAAGTTGTATAATTGAATAAAATCTTCACTTCTCATGCCCAACACTTTAATCTAATCCATCCATTCAAAGCCTAGAGGTTTCTTCATTTTTCAGCTGCACTTATCTGGTATGTGAGCTTTTAAAAATAGAGATGAGACTAAATTCAAAAGTGGTATTCAAACCTCTAAGTAATGGGAGGGAGCAGATAAACTGGAGCTTATATTAAAAGCAGCTGCTATTCTAACTGTCCACAAAACCAAAAATAGGTCTGAAGTTGAATCATTTATTGAAATATCGTAGTATTTGGTTATGGTGTACTCTGGTTCTCCATGTGTTATTCTACCAAACAAAACTGGATTCCAGTTCAAGATCAGTATCTTTATCTTCTGGGAGGCATATGCTGTTACTTGTGCATGCCGACAAGATACACACGTGTGTGCTAGGAACTGGCTGTGGCTTTGACAGCTGGTCCTAACTAATTGCCTCCAGCAAGATAAACATGCTCCTGGAGTTTGATCAACTACTTTTTAGGATAAGGGACAAATGGAAGAGAGCTATGGACTGTGGGAACCCAGGAGATTAACAGGAAAAAGATTAACACTGTAAGAATATTGCTGTATTGAGGCAAAAATACTCATATATTTTAGGCTTATAAGGTATGTTCTATACAGGCAATTTAGAACAATGTGTGATTTTACTTTCGCTACATCCCACAAAGAGTATCTCCTTTCCTGCAGTGTCATTTTATTCAGTAATTGTCCTAAGCCATTATACTTCCTACACAGCAATTCACAGTTAGAAACGTGTGAAGAGAAACACATTGCTTCAGTTTGTGGAAGAGTATGTACCCCACTCTCACTTGGCATGAAATTTTAATCTGATTTATTTGCAACTGCCCATATAATCTACTCTTATAATTTAGCTTTTCACATGACCTTGAGTCTTGAAGAAAAATTTGCCTAATTTTTTATACTGTTGTTGCACAGGCACAGACTTGATAGGTGCATCTCTCTGTTCTCAAAACAAACCCAAGGGTCAAGAGGAATAACATTGAGAATGCTGAAATTTGTTGTGAGTTAGGCCTGGATTTGTGTTTTGTGGCATGCACTAAACTCTAATATTCCATTAAGACAAAGGAGAAAATTCAGTTTTCACTGTGAATTTATTTCAGCTGCATGCAGATTTCTAGATGATGAGGCTGCTATGACTTTTCAGCATCTATAAGGAATAGAATTATCTTATCACAAAAGAGAACTTTGAGAATAGGAAGCTCAGAGAAGTCAACAAATTTTACTTCAACATCAGCTGAGTTTGAGAGAATTAATGTTCCTTCTTACCAGATATCTCATGATAGTTCTACTGTTAGATGCCTTTTGTGAAAACCCAGAACATTTTCTCCCCAAAATATGCACTAAAACTTCCTCAAGGACAGAGGAGATAATAAACAGGCTGAGCCACTCCTACTCTGGCAAAGCACTGAAAGGGTAACACCAGGCTTACAAAAGCACGAACGCAAAGTACGTGAGCACATTTGCTGTACAATTACTCTGTTTGTGCAGTCAGTTGCAGTAATTGGATAATTGAGTCCACAACTGCCTAACTACATCAGTAACTACTCATTACTAAATTATATGTGAGCGATGTATAAAAAGCACCAGTGTCTAAAAGCCTTTGTTACAGAAACTTTTACTTCATGAAGGCTCATCCTACTTAAAAAAAGTATGCTATGCACCATGATCTTTTGTTTGTTCGTTCCTTTTGAACCAGGAGAGTGTCAACAGAAAAAAAACACAGCTGAATGGGAAAAGAGGCTGTTGTGAACACAAACTTGTGCTTTTATCTTCTGCTGATCCACAGAACTTTTCAAGAACACCACAGGAAGGGAAATAAGGAGGTTTTAAATGTCCAGCCTTTGAAAGGAACATTCTGACATGGCCTTCCAGTGAGAGGTTGTCATGTTTTTTCCCCCTCCTGGCCCTTTCACAACTCTCCTTTCACAGGAATAAAGGATGACTTCACAATATCCTGAACCTGAAGCAGTTTTGGAGGACTGAGCCTTGGCAATGGCAAATCCATGAAAACACAGATTGCTTTAAGTGGCCACAATGTGGAGACTTAACAAAGAGTTACCAGCAGGACCACATTTTTCACCTGAGAGCTCTAAAGAGATGCAAATGTGAAATAGCTGAACTATTAGTTGTAGTGTACAGCCACTTATCTCTCACCTACCATCAATAACCTGGATACCAGAGGAATGGAAACATAGCAAATGATGATGCCTGTTGTTGAAAGGAGTTGCAGGAATTTATCCAACTGGTGTTGGATATTAATAAAATAGCAGAATTGTTGGATATGTAGGCAAATATGGTACATTGGGCAAGATTCTTCATGGTTTTGTAAAGGGAATTCATTCCTCATAAATTTATCAGAGATCTTTGAGGAAATTGACAAGCATGTTGATATGGGGCATACACCTGATATGGTCTCCTTGGATTCCTGAAAGGCGCTTGACAAGATCATTCACCAAAGAAACTTAAAGAAACCAAAACTGGTATGAGATAGGCAGATGGACATGGATATGCAACCAATTAAAAGTTGTAAAGTAAGTAGTTACATTTCTCACCAGAGGGAGCTTACCACTGTGGTCCCACAGTGACTTACCTCAGGAGCCCTGCTTTTCCTCACATTCACAAATGAATGGATAAATGGTGAAAAATGAAGTAACAAAGTTCGGTGACTGTTCTGAACCCTTCCTGATGGAAAAAACAAAAGCTAGCAAAGTATGAAGAGTTGCTGTAATGTCTTGTGATACTGAGTAACATGGTGGGATGGGGGAAGGGAATGTATGAAAATACAAAAAGAGTTCACAAGAAAAATCCTAATTTAATATGTGCAATTACAGACTCTGAAAAAGCTATTATCAACTAGTACAAAGATTGTGAAGTTATAATAGCAAATTCTGTAGGAACATCAGCACAGTGCTGAACGGCAGCCAATATTAAGCAAATAACTAGAGAAGGAAGGGAGACAACCCATAAAACAGTATTAGGCTACAATATGTTGAATGTTATGGACATTTTTGGCCCTCATATCACTATGTATATATAAAAAATAGGACCATAGAAGGAGCATAGTAGATCGACAAGGACAATCAAATGTATGAAATAGGCTCAGTAAAAAAAAATAAAAATCAAACATACAAGGACTCTAGCTACGAAAAAATTGACTCAGAGGAGGTATGAAAGAGCTATAAAATCATGTACAGGGTAGAAATCAATAAGGAAGGATCACTACTCTTCTAAAATAAGAGGAAGCATCCAAGGAAATCATCAGGTAGCAGCTCAGCTGTAGAACCCAGCCCTAAGGATATTCTAGGTACTAAAAATTTATATTGACTCAAAAAGTGATTGGACAAATTAATTAAAATAAATGACAAAAAAACCCCCAAACCAGAAAACCACATCAAAACCCTAAAGCCTATTTAATACTGAGATTAAACGTACACCTTTGGATCAGGAAATGGCTGTCTAGTGCATTGCCTGGGATGGGAGACTATCTTCATATGCTTGTCCTGCTTTTATAACCTTTCTTATATCTGCTGTTGTTCACCATTAGATACTTGAGTAGATGGCTTTAGTCTGGTTCTGAATGACTATTCTTACGATCAGTACAGGGATCCTGTGAAGTAGGAGACATCTCATTAGGAGACTTTGGCTATAACAACAAGCAATGTTGCTGCTTCCATTGCTCCTTTATGATGACTCTAACTTGTTAAGAAGAAAAATGTTTCACATTGACAATAAATACCTTTTTTGGGGGGCACATAGTTGCTAGGGAAATAAACGGTAACTTGACACAGACCTACATTCTTTTTGTTTTAGTGGGTAATATCTTTGAGAAACTCCAGATCAGTGAGTGACAGGGACATTTCATGAATGAATTTCATTTTGTAACCTGCATACACAATTCTTGAGCTGACAGAGTAATGCTTTTAGAGTAATTAATATATATAAAAACTGGTCAGTGTGTAAGGAAGGTTTTTAGTTTACCTCTTGTTGTATCAGGTTGAAATACAAGCAAGTGTCCCAGCAGGAAAGTAGAGGGGAATGAAAAGGTTTGCAGCTTATTTTAAAAATAATTCTTAACTTTTGCAATCTGTGATTCATAAAAGGGCCAGTGCCAGTAGGCAGCAAATCTCATGATCTTCAAACAGTTATGATTACAGTGTTGATCTCAAGTGCCTGCTGCTTCTTCTTCTTCTTCTTCTTTTTTTTTTTTTTAAATGCAAGCAAGCAGTTTTTTGTCTTTCTTGTTCTGGCCTCTAGATTTTATCTCTTTTTGTTTTGCCTTTTCACCATAATGCCGGTGTTCTCTTGTTCTGGGCTTTAACAGTCCTTTTCTTCTTTACATGTGCTTGAAGCACTTTAGAGAAGCTCCCTGGTTTTTTAATATCTGGAACATTATCCTTGTCCTTTTTCCTTCCGAGAGCCCTCAAAAAGTCACATTCACCCACTTGTGTTGGATACAGTGGTGCAGAGAAATGGCAGTTTCCCTTCAGATTGCCATCTCAGTGACTCAGCTAGCTTCTGAAGATGATCAAAATGAAGATGGCACAACCCAGGGCCTTCCTGAAGTGCTGAAAATTTTACAGACTATGCAAGTTATTTAATACGTTTCAACACTGGAAACGGTCTTATGTGATAGCACTGCATAGTTACTAGTAGATGAAGTTGCAGACAGATAAATTACATTTGTTCCTTTCTCCTGGGGGTGAGGGGAGTGTTATCTTTTTTGTGGCTACGCTGCTGAAAGTACCGCAGTTCTGCCTAACGGCTCGGGCTTATGACTATGTCATAAGTGCCCTGAACACTCTGCCTGCCATCAGCTTTTGGGAAGACCATATCTTGTAATACCTGAAAGCTAGGGTCTTCAGGAGCCAGATACTTCTTTCTCTTACACGTTTGCTTCCTGAATACGTATCAAGTCAATGCAGCTCCCTTTGTCAGAGATCCTAGGATATATACCACAGCTTTGCCTGCTGGCTGCACCTGCCCTGAAGCTAGTCTTGGTCTCCAGCCATCATGGAGGTGGCCTAAAATGCCAAAGGAAGTGGCTTGATGCAAGCTACACCTTCTGGTCAAGTGTGACCGAAGGGACCTAGTGATGGCATTCATGTTAGTATGGGGTGCAGAGTGCTCTGCTGCTTAGGATGCAGCAGTGCAGTCGAGCAGCCCTGTCTTCTTCATTACTCTGGCTCCAGGATGCCCTTCCCATCCCCGTGCCTTCCCAGCAACCCTGAACACTTTCACTTTAGGAAGCTCAGATTTCACAGATAAACTTTTGAAAGTAACCTGGCAATAAAATGTGTCACAAACTTAAACTCCTCTTTATCTTCTCAGTATCATTGCATTTTAAATGTAACATACAAAAGTCTTTTTAGTTCCAGCTCTATGTGTGTCAGTTTTCTCAACTTGCTTAAAAAGGACATAGAAAATCACACAGTAAACAATGAAAATATGTCAGCAGATTCAGGATCACAAAGCAGTGTTTGCTGGAGTAGTTTAGCTTAGAATTGGAGCCAAGAAGCATGACTATTTTTCGCACTTCATAATCTTGGAGAAACAGTCCTGTACAATAATTAGGTTCATGTACCCAGGCCTCAATTTATTATTAACATTTGTTTCTGCTGAAAAACTGTTATGAACTGAGTTTTGTCATAACTTTTAAACATGGCAGAAGAAGTAATTCCTTTCTGTTTTGAATTGATTCAGGCAACACCAGCCTCAGCAACTGCAGAGCAGTTATCAAAGCTGAGGATCAGTGTTTGCAGGCATCAGACTTGTGGCTCCCACGGGTATCATCTCCTCATCTATGAAGCAGTCAGTGTGACACCATAGTGTCCTGTGCCTTGGTGGGGTGGAGTGAAAGCTGCTTGGACTAAAAGCCCCTTTACAACGTCCATCACCTGTAATATCTATGTATCATGTCTAATCTCTATGAAAAGCCACAATAAAGGTAAAGATTGTTTAATGACACATAGCTAATAAGAGTATGTACAACTAAAATGTAATTAGTAGCATTCAGGATCAGACATACGAATGTTGTAACAAGGAAGTGCTTTGAATAGTTGAGATAACCCCTCAACCCAAGATAAGCCATGAATTCTTCACCTGTATCTGGATGGGTCTCTAGGAGCTGTTTGTGATACACATGAGTCATTTCCCATCTGAATTAGGGAAGTGGTAGAAGGAGCCAAAAGCTGAAAGAAGATCAATATCAAAAGCAACCTTGTGTGTAAAAGGCAACCATTTCCAAGTACAGCCTGAATACCTCATTGGCACTGAGGAGAGAAAAGTGAAAGAGCTGTATTGATAAAGCTATGAGAGGTCGGCATTCAGCTCTTGGGGTGCTGCTGGGGTACTTGATACTGCACTTTTACAAAGACCCGACCTAGAGATTGTAGATGAAGGACATGAAAACAGCCTTGAAGCAATCATTTGGAGAGCAGACTGAGCCAGGCTAGAACCAGGCTCTATCACTCCACTCCACCTCTGGGAACCTTACCTTCAGTTTTGTGACAATGGCATCAACCTTCCAGGATAGCCCCTTTTATTGTCGCCTGCAAAGAGGCAAGTCTAGAGTAAAGCCAGGAGGTTTAGTTTGTACTTTCTTTCTGGAGGCAGTAAAACCAAATCAGCTAGCAAGCTCTTGCACCTAGGTGTGTGTTTAGTGGAGCCAGATGTCAAAACACTAACACCGATCGGCTAGGAAGGAATTTTGAAGCAGCAAGGGGTGAGTATTTGAAAGACACTTTGCAGCTTCAGGCAGAGCCTAACCCATCATGGTGACATCTCTGTTGGTTAGTAGAAATAATTATCTTCCTCTAAGCATTCAATATTTCTTTCTAGTAGTCAATCATAGACTGAATGCTGTGAGGATCTTACTACAAACTCCACTGCTAAGAGTTTGTGTCACACTTGTCTGGCTGAAGAACCTTGCTGATCAGTTAGCAGGTTGTAGTTGTTGGACAAAGCTGTTCGATCCCTCAGGAAACTCCAGTTCTGCACCTGTAATGGTGCCATTAAGCTACTTGTCAGGCAATAGGCCTTTCTCTGTGCAGGAGCTCACTGTCTCAGTGGGCTGACCACAAGATCTGGACTCTAATTCTTCACTCTGCTTTTGTAGTTTAAACATCTACTCTACCAGAAGAGTGCTGGCAGCATGAGCATCTGACTTGCAGTCGAAACCTCAGGAGCCACAATATAGATGTAGACATGCTTCACAGAAAACTTACACTCATGCTAGTACTGTACTTAAGATGGACCTCAAAGGTTTACAAAGCACAAACTTATTCACCCTTCATTGGGCAGCTGAATTGAGAATCTTTCCCCATCCCATGTATGAGGTATGATTGTGGTTTCTTTCCCAGCAAATATAAATTTCCACAGGAACAGACTGTGTATAATTGTATGACCTTTCCCTCACTGTTCAAATGCATTTCCCTGAAATGGGTAGGTTTATATTTGTATGTGGCATTGTTGGAAAATAATTAGCTTGTTATTACTTTTATTTTAACTATTGGTGTTTTATTGATAAATAATATAATCATTTTGATAACTTAGCTGTAAAACTGTAATGCAGTTTGGCTTTTTACTGGCATCTGACTGTTTTTCTAAGAATAGTAACAGCCACAATCAATATGTTAAAGATGAAAATGCAGCCTTCCCTTTGGGTTACATTTTGTCAGTGATACTATAGTTTCATACATCTAAACCCCTCTGAATGCTTAATGGATTTGCTTAGTGAAGATAGGTCACTGCTATAGTTTTTACCATAGATGAACTTCATTAGCCCTCCCTAAAATAAATAAATAAATAAAATAAAGCTGATTAATGCTCGGCACAGCTCAGGCAGTCCAGCTGCAATAGTTTATCAAAGCAAAGCTCTTCGTGTTCCCTCCAGACTTATCATTCATGAATGCTTCAGCCTAGCTGATGGCCAGTCCCACTAGGGAAAAATGATGTTCCATGGGTATGAATGAACACGAGCTGAAATCCTCAGGGATTTCTGGCCTCTTGGTGCCAGTGGCCAAATTTTAATGAGAGAGGATACAATCTTTTTTATGGAGGAAGTTATTGTACCTGTAGTGGATATCAGCTGCTCGCGGGTTAACATGGGGGAGTTCTTTCCCACTGTTCAGATTACAGCACAAGTTAGCTGAATGTGTCAAAACCGCTTCAGTTTTACCGTAGTATAGAAATGCTCTTAGCTCAAAACCCTCAGTGTTAATTTCCTTTTATGCGAGTTGAGGCATGCTTGGCCCAGACGGCAGACAAACTGCTGCAATTCTGTTACGCCAAGCTAAGGAGCAATAAAACGCTGAGCATTTCATAAGCTGGGAGACCACACACACTCTCTTCCTTCTCAGCAGAGCAAACCCAGCAGAAGAGTGACATTTTTGCTAGTCCCCAGCAAAGCCTCCTGAGTGCAGGGTGGGCAAGGGCAACTCATAGAGCCACTCGCCTGGGGCTGCCATGACCCCCTACCAAAGGCCCAGGGAAGTGCACCCTGGCACCATGCCCTCAACAGAGCTGTCCCCCTGCCAACACCCGGAGGGGATGGGATACTTTGCTTCTTATTATACTAATTCCTCCCACCCTGCCTCTCTTCTTCTGCGTGCCTTTCTAGCCCCAGCCAAATGCTGCTGCACAGGCAGGCCTGCATTCAGACTTGGGAAATTTGGCAAGTGACAGGGACTGAGCTTCCCGTGGTTCACTGCTGGCAGTCCTTCCTCACCCCCTAGAGTGTCTGATGGTGAAGCCATTAAACTGCAGCTGGGGATGATGCTGGAGACCACCATGCTTATAGCAAAGTCACGACAGTGTCATGAAAAGCCTCCACCTCTCCCTTCAAATCAGGGTTTGGTTCATTATGGCTTTGAAGAGGACATATAAGTTGTATAGCAGAATTTGGGCTGTAATTACTATCTCCAGGTGCCTTATGCAATAACATTAAATCACCCTACATAAGAAACTGTTCAGTAGGACAGAAATTTTTTTGCAGTTTCATTATGATGGCAAAGACTGAAAGAGGAAGAAAGTCACTGTTGCTTATATTTACCCTTCCCATACAAATGTAGAAATGCCTGTGCAACCCTCAGATGGTTTGGTATGTAAATTTTAAATCTGTTTTCCCTTAATTTTTCTGGTAAGGGAGTTTCAGAAGAGTGACAAATGGACAACTGCTTCTCTCAAGTCTAATCAGACCTACCACAGGTCTCTTCCAAGGCTTCTCTTCACCAGGGAAGGTCTCCCAGGCCTCTTCTACAAGGGTCACTGTGTTGGCAATGGTGGCAATGGCACTTGCCAGAAGCATAGTTTAAAGACACCGGGGTCCCTATGGTGACACATAGACACTACCTGGGGACTCCCTGCCAGCGGTAATCCAAAACAAAATGGTACTGTGGGCATCCCATCTGGAGGGCAGAGGCACTGCATGGCCAGTGACACAACACATGGATGCACCTCACTGTGACCATTTCCTGGGCTTGGTGGAAACAGAGCAGGGTCACGGCTGCCACTTTGCTCACTGCTTCTCTGCTTGCAAAGCCCAAGAGTGACCAAACCTGGGGAGAGGTTTCTATCAAGTAGTCCTCTTCATGAGTCCTTCCTCAGGATGTCCTCTCTTCTTCATGAGAACACTGATGTCCCAAACTCATGGCTTTTTAGATCAGAAAGACTTTTGGTTAGCCATTTTGGTTGGTACAGATGTGACCTAGAAGTAAATTACATTGCAAACTTCATTTAAAACATACTACCCCACACAAGACACTAAATGTGCATTTGCTTTTGAGAGGTATCTGCAAGGATTTTTTTTTTTCATATCCTTCTCTCCTTTCAACTTTTAAAAGCTTTAATATGTTAATTTCTGGTGAATTTTCTTTTCTTTTAACAGCTAGCCAGTCAAGTGAGGAAAAAGACAAGCACTGCTTCTGGGTGGCAGTTTTATGTTTTGTTGCGTAAAGGAAAGTTGATGAAGATGTGCATTAGTTTTGTGTTTCAAGAGCCATAATGCAGTGTGAGTTACAATCCTCATCCTCAAACCCATTTAATTTTCAGATGATACAGGTAATCATGGAAGGCAGAATTTGCTTTGCAATATTGAATTACTATCATCTCATGTGACTGTCTGAATGCCCGGATCAGCTCACGCACCTTTGTGAGAAATGATCTGTCAGATAAAGTGTAGGTAATACAGTGCAAAACAACTGTCACCAGTTGATATCACCAGATATAACAATGTATTTCAGCTGTTCAAGCATAGGAAAGCCTGCTATCATGAAAGCACTCATGAATGCAATGCTTTTTGGTCATGTGGATTAAAGTGCTTCCTGATGTGTAGCATTTGGCAAACATTCCTGTATTTTTTCTTGAATAATTATTCATGTGCATATTCTTGGCATGTCCTTCCTACTTTGAAAAATGCTAAGTAAGGTGTCCTCTGTTTGTTTCATCATTGGGATTAATGCTCTCATGCAGAAAAGTGCAGATGAATGTCCCTTTTATGAATCTACAAGAGGATGTGGGAATCCTGCAAAAAAGCCCGTTTGCACCCACGGGACTGTGCATCCTCCTTTCCTCCCCCACAGAGGAGTTTCAATGTTTCCTTTCCCTTCCAGTCTCTATCTGCTTACAGGGATGGAAGCAGAACTTGCTTGTGAGTACACTCTATGCACTGCTGATGGTCCACAGTGTGAGTCAGGACGCAGGGTCCTCCAGGGCTTGGAGGCTACCACAGGCCCCCCTGTGGGTACCCCACAGGGCACCCTCCAGACAGCCCTGTCAGTGCTGCGCTCTGCTCCTCCAGCATTGTTGTGCTTCACTCATTCTTGCAGCTGCAGATTTCTTCAGATGTGTTTAGCTTATACAGGCGTGTAAAAGCATGGTCAAGGACGTGTTAGAAGCATGGCCAAGGACACTGTATGAAGATCCCAGCTATGCCCGCTGCCTCTTCTTTCTGCAGCCTTTGTCTCAGCACATAATGTACTTATTAGTTTGTAAGAGGGTATGTAGTTTTCTTGGTCTTACGTAAGTCACATTCCTCCTCCTGTCAAAGAAAGCAATTGCATTCATGTCCAAAGCACTTGGACATATCAGATGCAATTAACGCTTGCTGTATTCCCTCTTTTATCAGGGAAGTCAGAGCAGCATAAACTTGGCCAAGGGTGAAATCTCCATTCAATGTTGTACTCCTCATGCATGAATGTTATTGCAGCATTTAAAGAACAATAACTTGCTGACATCATTGCTAGTAATACCAGGGCATATTTTATTAATGAATTCACAGTGGGTATTGGCCGGCTTTGTCTAACAGCTGCCAAGGGTTACACTTGTGAATACCAAAGAAAGTCTCATTTGTTTGCCTGCCTGGATACATATGTTGGACCAGAATTACCTCTCAGTCCGAGGTCCCTCATTGTCTCTCAAAATATCTCCTAGTCATTTAATTCCTTCAGGTCACCCTTTGTACCTGGCCTTTAGCTAGCACATCACAACCTATTTTTCCCAGTGAGAGCGATGCTGCCTTTGAAGAAGGAACGTGCCCAAGCTGGCATGGGGATGGCAGTGCATGCACACCAGTGCAGGGTGCCTGTTACACAGGAAAAATGACAATGCAAGTATTGGGAGAACCATAGGAAGAATTATTGAAGCCTATTTCTAATGTCCATTTGTCACAGGCTGGCTGAGCCATCCTCTGAAGGTTGTCTAGGCTGAGTCCAATGCCTGTGTCCAAAATGAGACCATTTGGGTTTGAGCAGCTTAGTGTGGCCTGAGTCCCAGAGTGAGGACCTGTCCCGGGAGAGGCTCTGCTCTGGGTTTCCTCTCCTCTGAGTGCTTTGGTTCAGCCCTCAAGGAAATGCAATGGTTGAAACAAAAACACTGAGCTTTGCTGGAGCAGATTTTAGCCCCTATGATTTGCTCTGGGGGTCCATGAGAAGTGTTGCGAGCATGGCAGCAGCAGCAGCACACCAATTGCCTCCTCAGTTTCCTTGCTAAAGCCAGAGATCTTCTGAGGTTTCTCCATGCCTGAGATCAGGCACAAACACATGCCCGTTAAGTGAGTCATTTTGACTTCCAGTGACTAAGCCATCCAACTTGCGGGAGGGAGAGAAATTATAATAGTAATAACAGTTTGTGCTACCTTTGGATAATCTAAAAGTGCTTTCTAAGCAGTTTTCCTTATCAGGGTTCCTCTGAGACATGGCAATGGTACAACTGATATTTCAAGGTAATTTCTCTCTGTTATCTTTTTTAAACTGCTTGTTGCTTTCTGCTGCTGAACCTGCAGCACTTCTAAGACCCTCCAAACTCCCCCCTTTCCCCAGCCATAATCAAACATAATTTCAAGTTCAGAAAATAATACAGTGAGTTGCACCGTAGTGAAAGCAAACTAGAGGCATAAAATACACATCTGTTTTTTAATGCAATCTGCCAGTTTTAAAAACATCAGCTGTTGCAATGACTATGAAATATGCATGGCCAGCAGAGCCAACTTTAAGCCCTTGGGACTGCTCAGGTACACCTCTAACAGAAAATGAGAGACAGCTCAAGGACACAGATGTTGCTATAGTTTTGCATTTTATTAATATTAATTTGGGGACTTCTAAAGTCATTTTTCCTCTTGTCTCTTCAACTGTTCTCTCCTATGCCTTGCATTTGGTAAGAAGTATATAGGACAGTCCAACTGAGAAGTTATACTCATCATAAATAGATTCTTGATTGAATTGGGAAGTGTAATAGGCCAAACCAAAGCTGCTCAGCTGAATGCCTGAGCTATGTTTTGATTCTGTAAATGCTAGAAAGATGGCAAAAGGACTATTCTTCCTGGCCAAAAACCTACCTTTCTTGCTGTAGCTTCAGGCCATAACCACTGAGGATTATACTGAGGTCTGTCTGAAGGAGACTTGCCTACTCAGTCCCCTCCCCCCTGTATTTTAACAGCTAATTTCCCTTGCCTGTACCTTCTATTAATTTTTATGAAAGTCACTCAAATTGTGGAATACAGATGAAACAATTTGCCTTGCTGGTTTTCAGGCATCAGCAGTGTAGTCTGAGTGAGGAACCCAGATTTATTGCAGCTTGATAGCGATCAACTGACAATAACTGTTTCCTAACTCTCCCTCTCTCCCACCCCCCCAGTCCCTAATAAATCAAATTCACAACAATAAAGAGGGAAAATCAACTGTCCACAGTGAAGTTTAAGTGATGATTCGTTCAGATTAGAGGATAACTTATTTATTTAACCATTAAGACATAAATTTTATAGGAAGCACAGAAATAGTTTGACATGGCTGAATTCTGTCTTTGACATTGTAAATGGTTCCTTTCTTGGGAAGAAATCAAACAAAATTTGTACAGGTTTACCTACACATATATACACACACACTCTTATACATACAAGATATATAAAAATATATACTTTATTTATAAAGCTATTGCAGTTAAAAAAAAAAAGTCCCCACTGCTGGTGATGCACATAATGTGCATAATATTTGTATGAATATTGAAAAGTGTAAACTGTAGGTTTTGCTAAATGTAAGCCATATTATCCCAGATGGCAGGGAGCAATTATTTCTTTTGATGGACCATCTACCCATAAATATCTATAAAATGGGCCTTGTCATTTTTATGGCTTTCATTGTTGTTATAAAAAGCTGAAAATGTACAAATAAGTAGTATGGATGGCTAATTGATCAGTTCACTTTGTTTCTAGTAGTATTTATCAGATGATGTCAGACTTCTAAAAAGTGTAAGGGATGCTATATCTTACTTCAGGGATTTATAGCAGAACTGGATGAATTTGGGCTGCCCAGAGAGGTGGTGGAGGCCCCATTCCTGGAGTCATTCAAAGTCAGGCTTGATGGGGCTCTGAGCAACCTGACCTAGGTAGAGATGTCCCTACTTGTGTAGGGAGGTTGGACCAGATGACCTCTGGAGGTCCCTTCCAGCCTAAAACATTTTATGATTCTATGAATTAGCAATGACTGATCCTGTTGGGTTATAATTTTTCCTTGCATGTTAATAAAACTCTACTCCAAAAATTTTTTCAGGGTCACCAAAATATGCCTCATTTAGTAAGTTTTGAAAAATGTGTTTAGTGCTCTTCTCAGACAATGATTTGTAAGAATGACAGAATTGACTGTTAGAATTTAGACTTATTTTAAATCTCAACATTCTTTTCCATGTTATAGTACTAACATTTTAAGCATATTTCTATGTACTATTCAGCATATCTATATTCCCTCTCTGGAGTGTGGATCATAGAATCACAGAATGATAGAATGGTTTGGGTTAGAAGGGACATTAAAGATCATCTAGTTCCAACCCCCCTGCCATGGGCAGGGACACCTCCTGCTAGATCAGGTTACTCAGAGCCTCATCCAGCCTGGCCTTAAAAATTTCCAGGGATGGGGCTTCTACCACCTCTCTGGGCAACCTGTTCCAGTGTCTCACCACCCTCATGGTGAAGAACTTCTTCCTAATGTCTAATCTGAATCTACGCACCTCTAGTTTTGATCCATTCCCCCTAGTCCTACCACTACCCAACATCCTAAACAGTCCCTCCCCAGCTTTCTTGTAGGCCCCCTTAAGATACTGGAAGGCCACAATAAGGTCTCCTCAGAGCCTTCTCCAGACTGAATAACCCCATCTCTCTCTGTCTTTGAAGGAGAGATGCTCCAACCCTCTGATCATCCTCATGGCCCTTCTTTGGACACGTTCCAGCACGTCCATATCTTTCTTGTAATAAGGGGTCCAGGACTGGATGCAGTACTCCAGGTGGGGTCTCATGAGAGTGGAGTAGAGGGGGAGAATCCTCTTCCCTTCTTCCCCATGCTCTCCACACATTTATTTTTATTGCTTCTTTTTCCTCTGTTTGACTGGCAGTTTCTCTACATGTCTGTCTTTAATCATAGTAATTCTACTAATCTGTGCAACAAGGTACCTAAAAATTAATGCCATTTTACAGGATGGTTTGATGAGACCTATAGAGTTGCTGTTGCCTACCTGGAGAGAAACATGGAGGGTATGTTTGTCTGTTTTACTACTTTCAGATTTTGAACTCTCAGACATCTTATCTCTTTCACCAACACACAGCAGGCACTTCTATTATTTATACCTTTTAGCGCTGGGAGTTGGAGTCTCAAATTTAATTCTGTTTTTCAAGGACAGGGCCCAGTGGGGCATCCTAAGCTAGACTGTTGCTGCTATGGTGATTTCAGCTGTACACCTATAAATAAGATCAAGTTGCATCTAATCTAGCTGTATCTTCTAGTTTAGTTTGCTGCTTCACAGGGAAGGAGTTAGGAGCTACAGAAAATGTGAAACAGAGCATAATTAAAGCCCACACCACTTTACCTTCAGCTAGACTGTCCAGTTCATTACTGACCCCCCTTGGCATTATACTAGAGCTCAGGTAGTTGAGCTCACTCCTATCTGACAATCTCATCCCTCCCACTACTGAGATTAGGGAGTTTTTCTTATATGTATCGTGTCGGAGCAGAGGTCTGCACTTGTCCTTGTAGGAATGTGGAAAAAACAGTGGAAGATAAATTTGATTTATGTAAGTGCCTCGTCCTCAGCAGGACAAATATACACTTGACAAATACTGAGATATATAATATATCAGAAGAATAACTTAAAGCTAATCCCGTGATTTTCCTTCCATCCCTTCATTTGATGAAAGACAAATTTGTCTGCTGTTAGGTGTCAACTGATCAATCAGCTGAGTGTGTTGGCAACAAAAACATCGCTCCAACAGAGGATTTGTAGCAAATTGATAGTGTTGAAATCTTTTTATAGTACTGACAGTAGGTATATACATCACTGGATTATCAAAGACAAATTGCAATATAACAATATTGTCTGATATATCTTAGTTGGCTTCTTCACTGATTTCTTTCCTTTCTAAAATATCCCAATTACTTAGAAAATGCCTAAAACTTTCATAAGGGATTCATATAAAGTTCAAATTTAAATATGACTAGAAGAAGATCTCTCTTCCCCTTGAAAACTATGGGCAAAGGTTCCGATACTATTTTGTGACCCTGCCAAGTAACCAAAATGAGTTTATGTAAGTGTTCTTTTTTATGGAGAAATCTTGCCTGTGCTGGAAACAATAGCAAAGTATTCATTAACTTTAATGGAAACAGGATTTCCTTCTTACTTTTATTATTTGCTTTTGATGGACAAGCTATTGGAAATTATATGAATTGAGTTGGTCATATATAGCACTGCATGATCTATAAAAAATAGACCTATGCATAGACAGTAAAAAATAATCAGTGTTACAAAGAAAATAGTTTGATTACATTAGAAGCTGCTAATTCAATAAGAGGGTCCCAATACACTAATAAATTCTTTAGATTAGACAGTCTTCAATGCTGCAGAATACATACAGTGTACAGGATTTTAATGTAGCTTTGTGAACTACCCTTTCCAATGCTTGGCTTTTTCCTTTGGTCCTGATTTTCTTCCTCTGTTCTAGTCTACACTCTAGTCTGGAAGGAGAAAATTGGTTTTACTGGCTTCACTTAAACCCTTGTCATAGGATGGTTTCACACCTAAATAAAATCACTAACATTTACAGACCACAAAAATAAATATATATTCGCCCAGCAATTTTCCACAGTACTTCAGTTTTAAAGCTAACAATAGTATAATTTCATCTGAACAAAGATAAAACCATTACATATACAGATCATGGTCTCCAGTGTTGCATTGCTAGTAGCAAGTAGTAAAAATATTCAAATGATTGACTGAGGTATGGGTTGTTGTTTAACGGAAAGCTGATCTTCATGACATATGAAAGAAACTTCAGGACAAAATTTCTCAAAGAAAGGAGAATGGCACAAAACTGAAGTTGACATGATATACAAGTTAAAAGACACATGATACACATGGTGAAAAGATCCAGTTGTCATATTCTATGTCCAAGACTCTTAACTGTCTAGCTAAGTGCCAAGTGTCACATTTTTATCAGATGGGTTTACGTGACTCCATCACCTTGGAGCACAGCTCAGGGTATGATGTTTTGGTTCCTGACTGCATCATGCTGTATAATACAGTGAAAACAATTCACACGTTTGTTATGACGCAATCTATCATCCATAACTACACAATATTCCTTACTTTCAGAGTTAGAGTTTAGTGGCTTCATAAAGGGATCCATATGATCATAGCATATATCTTCAGCAAGGCCCAAGTACAAATCACTCCTTTTGCTATCACATAAGTGATTTGGATGTTGGGATCAAGAGCACCCTGATCAAATTTGCAGATGACATCAAAAAGGGTGGGGTATTTGACACTCAAGCAGGGAGAGCCACCCTCTAGGAAGTCCTGGACAGGCTGAAGGAGTGAGCTAGCAGGAATCTTATGAAGTTCAATGGGCACAACTGTAAGGTCTTGCACCTGGGAATACATAACCCAGGAATGTAGCTCAGAGTGGCATCCACCTATACGGAGAGCAGCCCTATGGAAAAGGACTTGGGAGTCTTGGTGGACAACAAGCTCAACATGAGTGAGCAGTGGCTGCAGCGGCAAAGAGAGCCAGCAGGATGCTGGGTTATATCAAAAGGGGCATCATCAGCAGAGATAAAGAAGTAATTGTCCCACTTTACTTTGCACTGGTCAGGCCCCACCTTGAGTACTGTGTTCAGTTTTGGTCTCTGCTACACAAAAAAGATGCAGTCAGGCTGGAAAGGGTCCGGAGAAGGACCATGAGAATGATCAGAGGACTGGAAATCTTGCTGTGTGAAGAAAGGCTGAGAAATCTGGGTTTGTTCAGCTTTGAGAAGAGAAGGCTTAGAGGAGACCTTATAACTATATGCCAGTACATAAAGGGTGACTACTAAGAAGATGGAGACTCCCTTTTTACAAGGAGTCACACAGAAAAGACAAGGGGTGATGGGGACATGTTACTCCTGAGGAGATTTTGATTGGACTACAGAAGAAAATTTTTCACCATGAGAACAATTAGACATTAGAATAATCTCCTAAGGGAAGTGGTGGATTCCACTACATTGGATAGTTTTAAGACTCAGCTTTACAGGGTGCTGGGTCACCTCATTGTGGAGGTTTAGGTTTCAATCCACCAGACCTACAACAGATGCTCTCTGTTAACCCCCCAAATAGAGGAAGAGAAAGAGGATAAGGGAGAGAGAAAGAAGGTTGAAGGGAAGGGTCCACTGAAGGCAAAAGGAAGGCCTAAGCATCCCGAAGGGAAGAGTAGTTGGGCATCAGGATCCTGAAAGAAGGGGGTTGAGACCCTTGTGATCCCTCAGTTTTATACTGAATATGATGTATATGGGATGGAATCCCTCGTTGGTCAGTTTAGGGTCACCTGTCCCGTCCGCTCCTCCCCACAGGTGCGGCCTTGCACTTTCTGCACCCCCCGATGTGGCACACAAGATCTAGCAGTGACCTTGGTCTGCACACACCAGTCCTGGGTAGTAACTCTAAACATGGAGCGTTATCACTGCTAGAAGCAGACACTGTCTGTGAAAACATGCTGTGAGCTTCAGAAAGTGCAGTTAGTTAGCAGAGGCTCAGCTGAAGGGTAAGATCACTGAGTAGAATTGGTTTGGTTCTAACTCAAACCAGGAGACTCATTTAAACTACATTTTTACTTTGAAAGATTGGACTAGGTGATCCTTGAGGTCCCTTCCAACCTAATATTCTATGATTCTATTTAGGTTTGTGCAAATGAATTGTGCACTCTTTTTATGATCTGTCTGGTTGTTATTTAGGTCCTTTCTCTGCAGGTTTTAGTTCACAATGACACATTCCATCATGACGAGCGAAATGGGATCTTTAGCTCAAGAAAAGTACATTGGTGGAAAATAATCAACAAAACTCACATTTTGCCACAGGCATAACAGATTTAAAAACACTTCACCTTTAACTTTTAAGGTGTATTATTTACTGCTGCACCAACAATCATCTATATGATAGAAGAGGAATTAAATTTATTTTGTTTTCTCTTTTTATAAGGTCTAAGTGAGATTTTTCATTATAAAGTTTACTGTGGCTCTACTGTGGCCCCTTAATGTGATCACATTTCATGGAAATTGCATCTTCTTGCGCCTTTGTCTTAGAAAAAACTTTCTTCTCCAGTAGCTGCTTAGACTGTATCAGTATACTTCTTGATTTGAGTTACACTAATATTCGTATGCCCATCTTTGGACTGTATAGAACAGTCATTGAAATACCAAGGAACTAAACTGTTTTGGTTTTTTTAAAGCTATTTTAAGTGTTTCTCTCTCTTAAAATAAAAGAATGATTGCAAGGCCTACCACGGTCACAGTTTGACATGTTGATGTTTTGCATTTCTCTTTTGAAGCTGTGTTACTGTGTAGACAAAAACATCCTGCTCTTTTTGGCCTTTTGAGAAACACAACTGCTGCTGTAGGCTGTTATGATATTAATTTTATAAATTTGCTTCATATTAAAAAGCTGGATAGCTAAGACAACAGGGGATATAATTAAAAACCCTTTAAGAATAAAAACATGGATATAATAAAGTTAACCAAGCAATTTCAGAAATATGGTTTGTGTAATTGAGAAATGAAGTGATGCTTGTAGAGGTCCATGCTGGCATCTGCTCTGAAATGCAACAGAGCATTTTCAAATTTTAGAAAGACACAGAAATAGGAAGATCCTTGGAAGACAAAAAGTATTGATTCCATCTGACTATTTAGGCAGAGTGCATTATGACTTGAAGGGGAGAGTGAAGAGAATGTTTCACTCGGCATGAAGGAGTATAAAACTCACCCACACCCATTCTTCTGAAAACAATAGCTCAAGAGCTACGAGTGCTTGGCAAATAAAGCCATGGAGGCAGTAGGAGGTATAGAGATTATGTAATTCAGTAAGTATCTCCCATTTTCATTAAAATAGGTCAGCACAGCTTGTATGTAATGGCCACTATAGGCCATATTTCCAACCTTATCTATAATCGCCTTGCCCTGCTATGCTCCATACTGTTCTCCCACAGCTTTTTCTTGGGAAGAAAGATGTATTTTATGAGCTTGGCTTCCTTTAGGAGAAGAGATTGGAAGAAATTTAATGCCTCCAGAGCATGGCTGTCAAAGATGGCTGAAAATGGTGCTAAAGAGAGTCAGATATCAAATGTAAGCTTCTTAGAATCATAGAATCATTAAGGTTGGAAAAGACCTCTAAGATCATCAAGTCCCACCATTAACCCAACACTACCATGATCACTAGGCCATGTCATGAAGTGCCATGTCTACACATTTTTTGAACACTTCCAGGGATGGTGACTCCATCACTTCCCTGGGAAGTGGGAAGAACTGGCTGCTCCTGGGCACATCCAAGGGAACAGCAGGCTGACCAGAGTGGTTTTTGGGAAAGGGTGAATAGTTAGTGCATGTTGGGGGTGCCAATAGATTAGCAGGAGAGCACAGAATATGTGGCTTTCATTTTGCTGGATTTCTGTTTTCTGTCTGTCATTTTCTGTTCTTTTCAAAGTCACCTTAAAACAGAAGTGGAAGCTGCCTTAAAGCCATATTGCCCCCTGCATTTATATTCTAGTATTGCTCTGGGCACACAGATGAAATAAATGAGGATTGGGCTCATAGTGTTGCTCTCTTAGTCTCCCTTACTCTTTTATATATTCAAAAAAAGTGTGATCTGTTCACTTGTGACCCGCTTTTATAGAGGAATTTGCCTAGGCTTAAGATCTGATCACTTCTTAGTAACAGCAGCTGACTATTTTCCTAATCTCTTGTGTAGCATTTCTTTACTATGTGTAAAGATTGCCTTCCTGAGATTTTTCTGCTGTATTTTTTGAAGACCTTCAAAAGTGTAACCATATGGCAGTTATTATTCCATTATCTACCTCCTCCTGACTTTTTAAGAGGCTTGGCCGTGTACAACAGTTATCATTCTCAGATTATATCTAACTTCTCAACTGTTTACTGGCCTTTATCTTTGGTATAGCTATAAAATAATTTTTAAAGGAAGCATACTCTTCAGAAGGTTAATTCACTGTGATTATTCCTGCTCTTTTGAAATGAACAGCTGATAAATTTGCTGAAGCAGATCTGTGTGATGGCACATTTATGGAGTACTTTCTCAGAGCAGAACAGTATGTTATAGCTTTAGCCGCAAAGTGCAATCTAAAAATAATTCTACTTTGCTCCAGAGACGTGTGTGGATTGATTATTTTTCTCCTTCAGAGGTGATTTAAGCTATTAAAAAGTAGGATGAGTTCAAGAAAGGGAACTGTGATTAGATCAGGTGGATTTTATCTTTACTCTATGAGCTTCCGGCTTTTTGGTAAGAATCGTTAGTTTTAGATTTGAAATAAATCACTTATCACTTATATATTTAAATAAGATTTTATTTTTGGCGAACAACTAATGTTGATGTTTTAATGTGGAGTGGAAATGAAAAACATGACTGTCAGGTAACTTTAGTTAACCTTATTCAAGATGGAGCTGTAAATGTTTAATGAAGTTTTTCATTTTCTTTGGCATTGAAAATAAAGCACAGGTCACTTAGTTGCTACAGTCTACAGCCAAGAAATGCCAATCTAATGAAATACCTCCAGAAGCTGGAGTTTAGATCCACATTTTGTGCAAGGTGTGTGAACCCATGAGGAAACAAAAAAGAAACAGGCAGGCTGTTTCCTGAGCTGCTGGACTTTGTGTAAGACCTGAATGTTCCCAGTAATGTGGCAGGCTTTGGTGATGTTCAGGGAAGGCGCAGGGCGATGGCAGGGATCTGCTCTCTGGGGCTCTGACTCACTAGCCAGTTTCTGAGATGCATCAGCTATGATCCCCTTTGACCTCTGCCTTCCTGCAGCAGCCGCTCCTGCACTATGTTTTTTCTACAAAGGACAGCCACTTAACCCTGATTGACTCCTCGCCTGTCCACCTTTGGCAAAACTTCTTAAATGACTGCAATTTCTTTGCCCTTGCTCCTTCCCAATGTGCAAGTAGCCAAGAATGCCAGTGTCTCAGCTGGCCTTCTGTCAAGTCCTGGAAGCAAATGAGATTGTAATTACTTGTGAGATCTCTGGATCAAGAGGAATAGAAATCTGGCAGCAATATTAATTGCATTTTTAAAAACTTTTATTTTTTTTAATCAAATACAAAACAGAGGAATACTACAACTTGCACAGTAGATGCTCTGTCATGATTTGAATACTGAATACATACAGTAATTTAAAGATACAATACAGAAAATTATTCAAGTTTTTTTAGTGCTGTTCCACAATTTCAATCTTTAGTGTCTCTTAAAATCTCTTGAAGACACTCCTAAGTCAGTTGATGAAGTTGCCAAAAGTGGGCTGTAGTTTTTGGTAGCTGGCTAGAAAGCATCTAAATTGTTTGATATTGGAGGTTTTTTGAAAATGAGCAAAACCTCAAATCAGTTCAAAGTTATTGATGTTGATGTCAATAACTAGGAGGCAACAGGAAGCTTTCATATAAATTGTCATCATTCGATGTTTCTAAGATGAACTGGACACCACAAAGGTGGCAATAGTACTACTTCAGGCTGCCTGCACACTCAGGCAGCCAGTACAGTATCACTTTAAAATATTCCATGCTTCTAAAGATTTCTTCATAACCATCAAAATTGTAAGCATGATTATGTTATATTTAGAGATTGTGAAATAAGCCTGAAATAATTCCTCATGAATGACGAGAGAGTGGTAAGAAGCCAGGGAATACACATAGACTTGTGCTTTTGTCACCAACAGTGATCCATGTTTGGGATAGACCCAGAGGCTATGTCTAAATAGAGGACCTGTAATCACTGACATACTTAGGGGTCAAGAAGCGAGCTGCAGCTGTCTCCAGAGGAGATACAAATTGCTGACAGTGCTCCCAACCTTTTCCTGCTTCTGAAGAAAATGGGGCGGATGAAGCACATTTAGTTCTCCAATTTGTACAGTCCAGCGGTTAGATGCACAGCATGAATAAAACATTATCACTCTCACAGATGCCTATAATTCTCATCATTTCATCTAACTGCTGAGTTATACTCAAGGATTTAATAATAATATGTATCTGATTTATTGTCCTGGCTGGAAGTCACTGGAAGACAATCAGCAGCAAAAATGCCCGTTAGTATTGGCATGGCGTACAAAGAAGCTTTCACCAGTTGTGTTGCAAACCTAGTTTTCCCTTCTGAAGAACACCAGAGGTATTTGAGCAGGATGTTTCCAAATTATCTGTAGTATTATTCAGAGAATAGAAGAATTGAAGTGGAGAGCAAAATCACTAGTTGTCACAGTTGTCTTTTGAATGGGAGGTTATCCTGGAGGAGACTGGCAATGAGAGTTACTAACTCAGCTGCTGTGGGTAAGGTTCTTTTGTAAGAAAGGTTATATACTAAGATTTTTAACTAAACTTTTTCTTTATAGATAAATGAGATTATGTTATCATAAAGTACTGATAAAGCTGGAAACTACAGTGAATGCTCACACCAAAACCATATTAGACATGGGTATTTTCTTGTATAGTGAAGAGGAAGGAACTGATTTTAAATTTTTTTCCCTGTTGCCTGGGATGGGGTTCTGAACTACCATATGTTTAAGGAGAGGCTTTTTGCCACACCCCACATACAGACATGCTTTGGGGAATCTTCTTTGTTCTATTAAATGCCAATTTCTGCACATAGTACAATTTTTTGAGGAGCCAGTTAGCAAAATGAGGGGTTTCTGTGGGTTTTATATTCACAGTTCGAGTTGTGTTGCAGGTGGGATTTCCCGTGTGATTCCCCAGAAGTTGAACGCTTGTTTTCACTCTCTCTTCCCGCTCATGATGTCACATTTTCAATGAAATGATGACTAAATGAAAAACACTCACATTTCCAAGGAGACCAGCCAACAACATTTCATACCAATTAAAACTTGAAGATATTTATCATTCTCTGTTTCATCCCAGTAGGATTATTTGTGTTTTGTGAAGTCTTTTTCAGCAGAGTGAGGATGTGGGTACCCGCTGTCCCACCAGCACAGTGCCCTGGAGAGATGGGGTTGTGCAGGGAGGATTGAGCCCAGTAACATCTTCTGGTTACCTTTGCTCTTTTGCTTCCATCAAACTCAGAGAAGTTCAAATGTTGATGATGGTGCACTTGTTTTTCCTCTTGAGGGAACAGAAGATGACCTATAAAAAAGGGACATTATCAAGCAGGGTGGTTTACTACTGGGGAAAGAACTCATTGCAGCTTTTGTGATTTTGTTTCAAGGCTTTGCCTTTTTTTCTCTCCCACCCTCCCCAAACCAATGATGTAATATATTAAATTAAGTGGTAACAATGTATGAAGCTGTGGTTATCATAAAATATTTACACCCCTCGAGTGTTGTAAACACACAGTGGAGCCCTAATTAACCGTAGGTAGTCTACAATTATCCCATGGTAATTACCCTAATTGGAATTGGCTCATTATGAAGAATAGAATAGAATTTGTTTTCTGTTTAGTACTGAAAAATAGAGTTGGCAATTAACTAAAAGCAGCAGCCGCTTCATCTGACTTAAAAAAAATTAAATTGCCCTCTTAGAGCCTGTCACTCTTCCACAATCTGAGCAGTTTTACAAACAAAAACAATAATCACATCCAGTTTTCAAAGCGTGCATACTTTCATAACCTTGTCTCTGTGTCAGCATTATCAATGAATTGGGTGATTAATAACTGTGATGCACAGAGGTCCACAAAAAACCAAGAATTGCTATCCAAAGCGCTTGGAGACGCACAAATCATTTGCTCTGTGAAGCTATTAGAGGAGTTGTGGGAGCAGGGAGAGAGAGAGCACACACTTTCTTTTGCTATGGGAATTATTCAACAGCAGAGACTGCGAAGCTCTCTGCCTTGTTAAAGCATGACAAGCAATATTTCTGATCAGGCCTTTCCTCCCCTGGCTGTTAGGAAATCTTGCAAGTGTAGGATCCTGGGTTATTTGCAAGAAATCAATCCTATGCCTGTGGAGCTGTTGCAGGCTAATGGGACTCCTTGCACAGCCCAGGAGGCTTGACAGTCACCCCAAATGCTCACTCCCAGGTCTCTGCTAGCAAGAGGGTGCAACATTTGTGTTCAGGACGCTGTGGGTGTATCTGTGCAAAGTACTAAACACGGTCAGTGCACGGGTGGGTGAAAATCCTGGTTCCCTCCCAAGCATTGCCAAACGCTAGAGACATTTTCATCAGCCTGATAAAACTAATGCCTCTCCTCCATCAAGGCTGGCAGAGGAACACAGGGAAGGAAAGGTCACCTGCTGTTGGATACCATCCTCAACCAAAGAAGAAATGGAATTTCTGTACTAGACTGATCCCTGCTGGCCAAGAATCATAGAATAGAATTATAGAATTGTTTAGGTTGGAAAAGACCTCTAGGATCATGAAGTCCAGCCTTTGCAAGGCTGTGGCCAGGTACTCAGCTCTGCTGCTGCTCAGCTGAGTAAAAGTATTGTTGTCCCCAGATGCCCAAATGCCCATCCCTGCCCCTCCTTCCCCATCAAACAGCCCTGATACCTTACACCCACCTGCGACAGGGTGATGAGAGTATGGGGGAGCAGGAACAGCTTTACCTGGGGCTGCTACTGGCAGAAGAGGATCTGTAATTTCAGCCTGAGGATTGAGGACAGCATGCTGCTGCTGTGAGGAATTTCCTGTTTCTAATTTTATTTTCCTATCTGTTTGTAAATGTCATGAAAAAATAAATTTAAAAAGAAGTGCTGGGTGTTACAAAGTCTTGTTATAAAAATGTGTCTTCTAAGTCATAAATTAATAATTTGTTTTCTCCATCTGGTTTGGCTCATAGAAACAGGCTGAAAGTGGAAATGCCTCCACTGAAATGATCTTCTGGAAATAGAAAGATGCAAGAAGAAAACATTCAAGAGCCTGTAGCAGTCTGCACACTGCTACAAACAGAAGGAAAATGCACAAAAGAAAATTTGACTTGGATAACAAACACATCTGGCACGTTGTTACTGATTACTCCCTACCATACAACATGGAACATGCCCTCAGCTGGTAGGTTTTCCACACTTCATGAAAACCCACTGTTCTTGACTTTCCTCCTAAAAGCACTACCTCCCTACCTTTCTGTCATGTCTGTGACTTTCAATGTTGTTGGCTCCTCAGGCCATTCTCTTCAGTGCTGTTTTTGGTTTTTTCCAACAATTACATTAACTGCCACCTTCAAAGTGGAAACTAGTATTGCCAGCTAGTATTGCCATGAATGCAGTTAACTGTGAAAAGAGAGAAAAGGAAGAAGCTGGAGATAAGCCTAAGCAGTATTTCTACAATAATTCCCAAAAGAAATAAATCCTTATGCTTTGGAGACAGCGGACAAGGTGGCTTTTGGTCAGAGTGAATAAGGTAAGTCCTGCACATCTACATAAATTAGCTTTTTTTCTTTATTGTAGAATAGAATCTATCTAAATTACTTTTCTCTGTTTTTCAAGTATCTTGAAGTTTGATGCTAGCAAAAATTTGTGGCTAGATGTTAGCTATTTGCCTACAGTTATGCTTGGGAAAAGGAGGTAGGTCTACAGAACAGGGAGGCTGCTGTTGAGGTTTTCTACATCCGCATGGTGGCTTTCAGAGGACCTCAAGACCAGCAGGAGGGGAAATATATTGGTCTCATCAGAAGAATTAGACTTGGAGTTTTATTATAATCTTCACTCCTCTTCCATCTTCCTCCCAAAGTACCTTGGCACTTTAGTTTCGGGGGATGAGGCAAGTGGAGGCATTCTGGAGAAAGGGATGAGCTGAGAGAAAAGTCTTTTTGTTTGTTAGGATCTCAGTAGGAAGGTAACAGACACCTAATTGGAGAAAGAGCAAAAAAGGGACAAAGCTCTACACAAAAACCAGTTATAGACTGTATCGAAAAATGATGACTGTCCTTCACAGAAATATTAAAAAATCATATTTAAAAAAAATGTGCACATGCATGTCAAATGCTGCATGCTTGAAAGACTTAATAAACCAGAAAGAGGTTTAGATAAAAGTCTAGGTGAGCATAGCCTCCTTTGGCAAAGGGCAGTGCCACCCTAAAATTTTCACTGCAGTTCTCTACAAGCTAATTCTGACTCTAGAAGAGACCTGATCATCACAGCATGACCCTGCCTTGGTTCACTACCCTTCTTAAGCAGCAACAGCATTTATCTGCATTAATAGTCTCCTTACTTGCTTGGCAATACCCTTCTCCAACATCCAGTGTTAAGGACTAGTCTGGACTTCTTTACATTGTGCTATATAAACATGAACTTTAATTTTTTTGGTTTCTTTTAAAATAAATTTAGCTGCCTAATAATTCCCATGATTACATTTAGGTTTTGTATTTTATTTCGAAATATGAATAGATGCTTCAGTTTTCTAGTCTAGTAAAAAAATTATATTTTTAATGGGCTGAGACATGTTGTTAAATCATTTTAGAAGTTACCACTGTATTCCCATTTTTCCTTAAGTTATTAATTTGTTCCAGCACTCCTTCTTTTGTCAAGAAACTCACTTGCATAAGCTGTTGGATCAGCTTTTCACTGATTTTGAACTCAGTGATTTTTTGCTTCAGCAAAAAGAAAGAGCTGAGTAGAAGAGTTTTTAGTTTGGAAATATTTCTCTTCCTTCAGGATCTAAGGTGCCCATTAACTCTAGGAAGAGTGGAGATGCTTAGCACTTTGCAGCATTGACTCTTTAAACTACAGATGGTCCTGTAACCTTTTCAGCTTCCAAGGAGCTGTGCTGCTGCAGTGTCCTCTGTCCATCTGTCCTCTGTTTCTCACTCTGTGCTTTTCTGACTTTTTTGTTTAAGTGAAGGCATTGGTTTTCTTGGAATGAGCTGCAGAATCTACCCTTCCCTTCATTACAAATGTCCTACCATATGTAATACAGCTAATTTCTCAGAAGTGTGCTGTTTCCTTTTTAGTGGGCAAGTAAAATAGTGCTAATCACTAAGGGGTGTTTTAGGTAAATTGAAGCCAACCTGATGAGTGAGTAATGCCCAGCAGGTGAATTCATTGGCTCTTTTAGTTAGTTGACATTGCCTGCAGTGACTCCTTCCTTGCTTTGGTTGAAGAGTACTAGGGAAATTTGTACCCAACAAGGAAAATATTTATTACAATTATAATGTCACAATAGCTTGCCAAAATACTTCTAACGCAGTACATTGCAATGAAAAATACAGTCCTCTGCAACAGATACTGCAGCAAAGCAAACCTTGAAGTGCTCTTGAAAGATCTCAGTGATTCCTCTTCTGGATCACGTTGAATGTAATGCTGGTGACAAGTGATTCACATTGCTCTGCTTCATAGATAGCAAACTTAATTGCACAACTGTCTCCGGGGGGTTTTGTAACACTTCTGTTCACCTTGGTAGATCCAGGTTCCAGATGAAAAATTTTTATTCTGTGAGAGAGTCCAAGTGAGAACCTTGTGTCCCTGAAGCAAGGCTGAGTTCTATCTTCACCTTCTTGGGGACAATTGTTTCATTCTTTCATCTTTGGGAGATTTCAGTCTTAAGGTGAACTTGATTCCAGACTACAAGGCAGTTGCTAAAAATTTGGATACGATCCATTATCAGTCAATAGCTCACTTCTCTGTTCATGGCTGTTGAACATGGTCTGTTGGATGCCACTGTTTCAAAAAGTCCCTGTGCTAACAGTTTCCAGGAGCTGTGAAGGCAAAGCAAAGGAAACACAACTCGATACTTACAGCCTTGTCCTAAATCTCCATTGCTGACACCATTCAGGACAGTCTCCTGGGTAAAGTGGATCTTTGATTTAACCCAGTGAGACTGTTCCTGCATGCTTCCTCGTGTAAATGATGCAACTTTTGTGTGTCTCCATTAAAAATGGTTATGATGTCTCACCTTAACCATGTTTACATGACAGGCAAACCAGGGCAGGCTTCTAAAAGTATTTAGGCATCTGAAGAGGCAAACTATCATGTAATAGGGTTTTCAAAAGAACACAGGTATCTAACTTGTCGTGAAGTGAATCACTTTGAGCACTTGCTGCTAAAACAAATGGGGCTCAGCTCCTGAAGGCTGAGTGGAAGGAGTCTCCATGAAGCTTTGGCTCTTTCTTCTTACAAACACAGATGAGACCTTTTTTTTTTTCCCCCCATAACAAATGAGACTACTTTTGTTGGAATTTTTCACTGAAATGAAGATTTATGTACACAGGCTGAAATAACGTCTCCTTTTCAGTTGCTTGTCATTGCTCCATACAGTTAACTGACTTTTCAAGATGTTTAAAGATTAAGATACACTTTAGTTTGCAACTTCCTTTCTTTTATCAAGTCTTGGTCACAAATGCAGCTTTATAAAGGCATCTGCCTGTATGATTCAGAATGCATTTTACAAAACCACTTGGCTCTGTGGAGAGTATTGATTTATTTGTCAGTGAGAGTGATTGACAGTCCAAACCCGCATAATCTAAAAGGAGATGCAGAGATACGATCTGACAGTCCATCACAACAGACCTCTTGAGTTAGCAAAGTAGTGTGCAGGAAGCTTGCATCGGTCTCAGTGATGGGGACAGGCACTTAACCAGGTGATGAAGCCATGTGATGAGCATGCCAGACAACATGATGAAGACAGCGTGGGGAAACAGTGTGCTGTGGGAGAGGCTGTTGCTGGAGCATCTCTGAGTGGTGCTTGTCCCTAATGTGTGGGTGCAGCCACCACTGTCCAGAGAAGCCAGGCACCGGGCACAGCTGCTCAGAGGCCCTGACTGGTGGGTGTGAAGGGGAGTAAAGAAATGAGTCCTGCGATCATATGTGGGGCTCGATGGGTCTGGCACTACCTCAAGCAGATGTTTTTGGTCCCTGTTTCAGTGGGCTGAGCTGTAAAACAGCATCAAGCCTCATCTCAGCAAGGCCTTCCAAGCTGTACTGTGAGCGTGGCCAAGTCCTGTGGAAGTCGATTCATGGTGCTAGAGCCTTCACTGGAGCCTTCATCTCAGACAACTGTTCAGAAACCTGGATGAATCATGTTACCAGTGTTAAGCACTGAATTATGCACCTTACCAAATCTGTCAGGAACAAAATTTATAGGTAAAAAATAAGTCAGTACACCTCTTTAAAGTTTTGGCAGCATTTTATCAGGATAAGTATTTGGATCTTATAACCATATGAGCTTTCCAAAGTATTAATTTAATTGCACAGCCACCTTCTTATCTAATTTGCCCCTAGACAGATCTTAAAAATGATTTAAATTTCAAAGACAATAGTAATCCCACATGCATGAAGACACTTGGAAAAACCATTTTGTTGAAATGTTACTGATTACAAACTACTGTTGATTGCCCGTGCTTTCCTTGCAGCATTAGCTTTTCTGTGGGCATGGAGTGGTCTTGTAATTTGTCAACTGCTACCACTATTTAGGATCAGTTAAGCTTTCTCACATTAATTAAAAGCTGTAATTAAATAACTGAAAAGCCCCTCACTATGACTCAGTCTCAGAATGTGCATCTGGCCCTTGTTTGAGATGGAGGGGAAAGAAAAAAGTGAAGTTATGTTAGAAATTTCCGGGATGTTTTCTTTTGATTATCCCATAAAGGCACTCTGCTGAAATGGTAATGGCTGGGGAATAAAAGAGAGACAGACATCTTTCATTGAGGTGGAAAGGATTGTGGTAAATCTTTCTGCTTATGTTGCATTTTGATCTCAGACTGCAATACAGGACTAAATGATCATAATCAGAAGATGCAAAATAAATATTATTTTAAAATCTTTTAATTATAGCCCTGTGAAAGTCTTGGTGAACTTTATTTTAAAAGATTCCTCTCCTTGAGGAGATGCATGCTTCACTCTTACTCTCCCATATTGACACAAAAAGGGGAAGATGAGCATTAAAGAATCAGATTTAATCTTGCAAGTGATTACCACTGCATTTAATAGCTGTGTATTTATATATTTTAAAAGATTAGGGTGTAGCTTTTGAGTACATTTGGGAAAGAGAGAATAGCTTTGTGCATAAGCTTTATCATATTGCACAGGATTGCTCTCCACTAATTAAATTTGGCCACTTTTACATTGTTTAGTGACCACATAAAAAATAGGGTAGGCTACCTCAACAACCTGATGGAGATGAAATACATATTGTAGCTAAAGCTTTCTAACAATTAAACTGTCCTGATTGTAACATAAAGATGAGACATATTTCCTCATAACTCTCCATCTAGATTCCATGAGAGCTGTTCAAAAACATTTGTTGAACAGCTGTCTCTAGGAAGAAGAGTTTGCTAGCGAAATGTCTTTCTTAAATTGATACCGATTTTAGTGGATTGTTGTTTGGAGTTATTTTTGGAGAAAAAAGTTTTCAGAGTGAAAAAATTATCACTTCAAAATACACTTTGCTTTTCTACAAAAGATAGGTCCAAAATGGTGTTTATTAAGCTGAAAATTTGGAGTCATATAAAGCAATTTTTTGAAGGAGGGAATCTTTTGTGATAACTTCTGGCTTTAGAGACCAATTTAGTTTGAAAGGAAGAAATTTTCCATTACAGAAAGTTTTTATAGTCTCAAGATTCTTATTTCTATCATGGTAGATGGATTTTTTTTTTCTTAATCAAAGCAGAAAGGTAATTGCTTTGTTTATTTACCTTTCATTGGTCCCTATGCTGTTAAACATGTTCAGTTAAAAAACATAACTTCCTTATTAAGAGGCTGTGTGATCTCACTTGCAAAATCATAGTCACAGAATCACAAAATGTCTTGGGTTGGAAGGAACCTTTGCAGATTATCTTGTTCCAACCTACCTGCCATGGACAGGAACATCTTCCACTTGATAAGCTTGCTCAAAACCCTGTCCAGCCTGACCTTGAATACCCCCAATGATAGGGCATCCACAACTTTGCTAGGCAACCTATTCCAACGGCTCACTACCCTCACTGTAAAAAATACCTTCCTGATTTCTAATCTAAACCTACTCTCTTTCAGTTTAAAACCATTATCCCTTGTCCTGTCCCTACAGGCCTTGGTAAAACGTCTCCCTCTGTCTTTCTTATAAGCCCACCTTTATATGTTGAAAGGCTGCGATAAGGTCTTCCTGGAGCCTTCTCTTCCCCAGGCCAAACAACCCCAACTCTTCCAGTCTTTCTTCACAGCAGAGGTGTTCCAGCCCTCTGACTATTTTCATGGCCTTCTTCTGAATGCACTCCTACAGGTCCCTGTCTTTCCTGTGCTGAGGACTTCAGAGCTGGACACAGTACTCGAGGTGGGTTCTCACCAGAGCAGAGTTGAGGGGCAGAATCACCTCTCTTGACCTGCTGGCCACTCTTCTGATGCAGCCCAGGGGATATAGCTGGCCTCCAGGCCTGTGAGTGCACATTATTGGCTCGTGTCCAGCTTTTCATAAATCGATATCCCAAGTCCTTCTTTGCAGGGCCGCTCTCAAACTGGTGAATCTAGTTTAAAGATCTCAGCAGTTCCACAAACGTAGCCAAAAAATTCTTCTCTGTTGGTCCAATGGGTCTCCTCCCTTCTCAGCAGTCCTTGCTCACTGTCAGACAAGACATGGTGAAGGAAGCTGAATCCTTGCTAGTGATCACAGCTGTGCAGTCAGACACTGGTCTGCCAGTTGTATCTCTTCCTTTCAGGGCCTACCCTGTGACTGTAGGGATAACAAGAACAACACTTGGGCCCCAACCGTCTCATCTTTCTTCCTGAGGCTTTAAGGTCACCTTTAATCTGCTCAGGGTTTGCTATGGCTGTATCACTGGTACCCATGTAGATGAGCAACAAAGAGGAGCAGCCAGGCTGCTCCAGAACCAAATCTGCTGGAATGATAGGTCTGGTTGGCAAAGGAGTGCTTCCCCTTCCTACAGAAGGGTGTCACTGGCCACTAACACTTGAAAAATTATTCTGATAGTGTTGGTCTTAATCTGAAGAGAGAGGCTCCAGCCCCCAGCCTCTCCCCAGCAGGACTTGTTCCTTTTCTGTTGCAAGTGGTCATGGGAATGAAGCCTTCCTTCTAGTGACTGAAGTAATGAGTTTCCAGCTTCCCCTGTCCTGAGAATCTATGCCCTTTCTTGCCTTGGTAATTTCAACCTTTTTGCTCTCTGTTTTCTAGGAAGCAGGAAGCTGGATGTCTGTTCACTCTGCTTGTCTGTAGAATCCCTCGCTTGGCTGGACACCCCTTGTGCTACCTCTGTCTTCTTGGCATGGTTCACTTGTAAACATCAGAATCACCTCACGCTGCTTCTCCCATGCTCGATGTTTTCTCCAACTTTCTGTTAAATCTCTGCACATTTACTTCTGTGTAGACTAAAGGAAAGAAAAATATGTTCTGTGCTTGATCTTCTCTCTTTCTCCCATGCAGGTATATCGCAAGAATTAGAGGAGGAGAAGACCAGAGAAACACTCCTCTGGAATAATAGTAGACACAGGAAGTAATGTAAGCACAACCAGGACTATGATGAGTCCACTGAATGTGATACATGAAAATTGATATCACCTCTTCTCCAGTAGCTCTGAAGGCAGTTAATTGCAAGGTCAAATTCCTTCTAAGACTGTATGATGTAGCCATTTATCCACCATTTCCAGTAGGCAGGAGTAGCTACTCTTGGACAGGAAGGCAAACCATGATCCAAAAGCAGAGAAGGAAATTTTGGTAATAGTTGAAGTACTTCTAAAGAATGTGCTTTGTGAGAGATTTATTTTATGATAGGATTTCTGTTTCCAAATTATAAAAGCCATAAAAAGTTATTAGAAAATACAAAACTGTGCAACAGCTTCAGAGGCACTTTTCCTAATGTATGTATGCGTATGGGGAGAGGTGAAGTGCATCTTGTCCTTGCAATCACTATTTTTCAGATGGGTTAATCCTTTCTGGAGGTTCTGTCCCCAAACACAGCATGTTATTTCATTACCTGAAGGTTCCTGGTGGCAAGGACAAGAGTTAAAGCAAAAAATGCTGGAGCTCCTGGATCCTGGTGACATTACAGTGATCTGAGAGGGCTCTGCTCAATGCACATGTTTCTGCTTTTGGAAATGGAGGAGCAGGTGGGTCATGGCATGTCCTCACTGTATGGCTGAAGGTCAAGGTGAGAAACCCAAGTCACACTGAAGTGAACAGCTACTTCCAAATCATGCAGCACAGTGTCACATGGAGATGCCAGCTCATGCCAAACCATACCCTGTCCATATGAAAAGATCTCTACTGTCCACAATGCTGATTAGCTCAAGCACAGCTCTAGGTTAACACAGGGGCAACTTACACTATCAGAGCTAGCTCTGATTATGCTGATTTGGGCTAAATCTGTCTGTTACTCTTCATTACAATATATAGACATCTCTTTCTCTTTTTTTTTTTTTTTTTTAATATATGTATCTCTGGTAACATTCATTAAAACCACCCATGCCTGTCTCCTGGTGAATTCTAGCAGTTTCCCATTTTATCTGAAATTTAAGATAAAAAGAAGCCATAAATAGGCAGAGTAGGGACTTTCCGTTGAGTAGCCCATGCAGTCTTCTGCTATGGACTCCTAATGAAGTTCAAAAAGGACAAGTGTAAAGGGGAGGAATGACCCAATGCACCAGTACAGGTTAGGGGTTGATCAGCTGGAAAACCAGCTCCAGAGAGAAAAGCCTCGAAGAGACAGCACCAGACAGCAATGTGGCCTTATGTCCAAGAAGGCAAATGGTATCATGGNGTTGGAGACTTTTAAAACCCGTCTGGACATGTTCCTGTGCAACTTGGTCTAGACAAACCTACTTTGGCAGGGGGGTTGGACAGGATGATCTCCAGAGGTCCCTTCCAAACCGCTGTGTGATTCTGTGACTCTTTGCAGTTTTTATAGGCATATCTTTAAGTTTTTGGTTGTTTGCTTCTCAAAATCCCCGCTCTAAACTGAACCAGCCCACTGATGTTCCACTTACTCAGCGTGTATCTGTGTTGGCCACCCCTGCAGGTGTCAAAGTTTAGGACTGGGCTGGCTACTAGATGAATAACAGATGCTCTCTATTAATCCCTCTCCCTTCCCAAAGGGGAAGAGAAAGGGAATAGGTGAGAGAGACCTACGGATTGGAAAAGAAAACTAAAACAGCTTTAAAAAAAATAAATAAAAAATAAACATAAAAATAGATACAAAACCAATATCAAACCCAAAGCCCCTAATGGCAACTACATTACTGTCAGCACTGATGCTGTGGATCAGAGTTTGGGGAAGACCCAGACTGGACTTGGTGGCACATGAGAACCAGATTCAGGAGCTGGATTCTGGAACTGGATTCAGGAACTCACAGATTGGGATCAAAAGCAGAACAGATAGAGTCCTCCTCTGATGACAATCATTGAAGAAGAGAGCTTTACTCTCATGACCCCTCAGCTTTACACAGAATATGACATATATGGGATGG